>CM024580.1:0-263449 GCA_014182395.1 Eucalyptus sp. ANBG9806169 | reverse complement strand
TTTGTTGGATTTATCTCAGTGCTGCTATTTTCCGTTGTTGCTATTTTCCTCTTTTTTCCTCTGTTTTTTTATTAAAAAACAGCCAAGTTCATTTAGTTACGCATTAAGTGTTTTTGTTATTTTCTAGGAAGTTAATAGCACGTTTGTGTGCAGTTATGTGTTGCACGTACGTGAGCAATTTTTACTTTATTTTTAGTTGTGGTACTCGACAGTTTTTTTTTTTTTTTTTTTTTTTGCACAAGACGTATGAAGTGTTATGCTCTGTTTTTTCATCATTTCTCTCCCTCGATCAACAGAGATGTTTTCTGTTTTGATTGTTGTTTCATGAGTTATAACAGTGTCCAAGACGCACAAACTTCTGGGACAGACCGTATTGGGCCCCATGTGAAATCCATCGTCTCTAACGGTTGAGATGCATATTGGTAAGTCTTCTTTGTACTGAAAGACCACATGCGACTTTACATTACATGGAAACCGGTTTCACACCAATGAGACAATCCAGAAAAGTTCAGTGTCTTGCATCTTCCGACCGACTTCCCTTTCTTACAACGTCTTGCAGCAGAATTGTCCCATCTGCTCAAATTGGGTCCACGAAATTTTATCAATTTAAAGGATTTAGAGACCCTTGGACCATCCACAATAGACAGAAACCAGAGAGATCACATCATTCAAAGGCAAAGCACCCACTTTAGCGGAAACAACAGTAAGGCATTTTCATCAATACAGTTGCACACTTAAAATATTCCTCCCAATATGGGACCTTCTTAACTCCTTTAGTTACATGGCATGGTACATGCGCACACTATTGTCCACGTGTTCCTTCAGAAAGATGCAGATTAGAAGTAGAGTAATATCTCTTTTAACTTGTCTATAAGTGCTGATGAAACCACATCTTTTTCAGCTCCATCACTGGTGCAGTCACATTCCTCCTTTGCATCATTCTTTGCCTTCATGGCCTCTTTATCACTATCTGCTCCCTCATTCTCTACCTTGCTTAATCTCGAAGCATCCAAAGTCCAAGCAATACAAACTAAGAATGGAGGCATTTACCACAAGACATGATATTTGTTCGGCTATTGAAAGTACGCTAATCTCTGTGGAAATGCTATTCAGGATATATGGAGTGCAAGATACAAGCATTCAGTGTGCTATAAGTATAGCCAACTTCTAAATATCAATCGGTGAAATCTATTACCTATGTTGATGCAGGACAAGACCCTATTTCCTTATCTGCAAGCTGCAAAGTCTCCGCTCTCCTGACACTGACTGCAGGGATCAGAAATATAAAACTGAAGCTTAAAAACTTAAAATGATCAAGTAGAAACTCTGCTTCATTAATTGCTGTACCTTTTGAAAGAAACCGGAGTTAGGTATTCATTTGTTATGATTCAGCTATGAGTAGAGTGGCAGCAGCCCCAACCTAACTTTTCATCAAGCCAATATTACCAAAATGGTTTCTTGTTACGTGTTCTTCTTCTTCCTCCTCTTGCTTTTCCTCGTCCTGCAACTGATTTTTTTTTTTTTTTTGAATAGACCGACTCCCAAATTGACAAGAGACAAAATGCATATCCAAGCAGCTCAAATTGATATTGCAAAAGCCAAAAACTAAATTAGGAAAACAAAATAGAAGAGAAACCTTGATCAGTGCTTCCTGCACCTGAAGGTACTCTAAATTCCTCCTCCTTTCTGACGCAGGATCTTCAGCTGACAAAGCCGTGGCGTCAATCTTTCTGGTCACCTCATCTCGAAGCGGTGATAAGGTAGCTCTAACAGCTTCTTCAGGAGCTAACTTTTTGGAAAAGCTGAAGGCTCTGCGTCCGGAAAAAGAGAAAATGAACTTTTTTATAGTGCACGTCAGACCATAAGCCTCTCATATTTCAATATCTAGAGAAAGTCATGAAACATACACAGTGTTAGCACCGCAAGGGGGGCTTCCATATTCTCAGACAGGCAAGGGGCGGTGGTTTGGATTAAGATGCTACTCCAGCAGAAGAACAACAAACAGAAACGCAAACTGATTAGACGTAGCTCACCTGGAAAAGATCAATAGAGAAGATGACAATCATTAAGCATCTCCTGTGCCAAATTTTAGCACTCCAAATATCTAGGTGTCATAAAATTGGTGTTTGATTTATTTACTTATTTTATTTATTATTGTATTTAGTGTTACAAGCTTTGCATCCATATATGGCATGTCACAATCAAATTCATTTGGTATATAAACATCATGCATTAATTAGGCTACTGACAATTGAAATCCATTGAACATGTCATTCCTAATTCTAAGTCATTTTGCAATATTGATGAATCGTGTGATTTCTTTGCATTCCGACCTAGAGTTAAGTGTTTTACCCAAATTATTGTCACATTCAATCCTTCATTGTAAGCGAGTTTCATACTATTCATGCATTGTTTAAATGGTCTTTGAACTATTAAACATATATCTTGTTCTGTTTTGTAAATGGTTGATTCACATGCTTTCACAAAAATCGATTTCAACCATCAATTTGACTTCCATTGAATTTGGACCCTCTTATGAAGTTATAGGACTCATCTAGGTCTTCCCAATGCTGCCGATTTTGTGCAATTTGCTTATCATTTGGGCCTTTTCCATTTTTTCCAAGTTAGGTTAGAAATTTGACTTAGGTTAAATTCGAAACCCCTATTTTACCCTGCTTTGGTCAGACTTTTGTTAATTTCATGTGATTTTTTAGGTAGAAATTCTTGAGTCAGACCCTTAATGAACTTTGTTCGTCACTCTTTTATCTTTATTGTGGTGAAATTTTGCATTTTTTAGAACTTGTTTGCTTGGAAAAAATCTCAGTTGCAATAGCATGTTACCCTGCTGTTTTGATGATTCTCTGATGCAATGTCGCATGTTGCAGGGTTTTTGTAAATTCTGATGTAATGTCGATGTTACACAGAACTTTTTTGGAACTTTTTTCACAAAATTTGTTCCTTATGATGTTCTCTATGCTACGTAATTTTTTGGGGACAATTTGTGCATGGGTTCCTTTCCAATTTCGCCGATTTCTTTTACCATGTTCTGTGTTGTTGAGTTACAACTTTCTACTGTGTTTGTCTTCTAGAATTTTTGGCTCAGTTTGCATGTGGAATTTCTTTGCATGTCTTCATGGACTTTGTTCCTCGCTTTTCGAATTCTTTGTACAAAAAATTTCAGAAAATAAAAAGCACTTTTGCATGCTTTTGTAGACCTCTCAAATGACATAAACTTGTCTGAATTTTCCCGCTTTTGTTGATTTGAACGTGATTTTAGTTCAATTGATGCTCATGCACATAATTTTGATTATCGTCTTTGAATTCCAAACTTTCAAATCATTTCTTTTAGTTTAGCATTGATGTTGTCTTAAGTTTGGACCATATTTAAGGCGCCTACGAAGCTCAATTAGAGTGCCCATTGTTGCACCCGAGTTAGGCTTGGTGGCTATATGTCTTCCATAGCTATGATACGTCTTTGCTATACCATTAGCATGTTGTCTCACAATTCATTATTAAATGCTTTTCAAATGATTTTTTAGCATCATTTGAACTCCTAAAACTCTCATAACTATTGGTTTGTTTACTTCTTTAAGTGACTGTGATTGTAATTGAAGCCTATTGAATGATTAAGTGATCCACTGTCAACTCACTCAAATTTTTTGATTGTTTGGGAAATAAGGCTTAAGGACCTGCCTACATGTTTATTTCTCATTGATGTATGTGGATTTCAGATGTTTGTTTCGGTGGGACAATTGTGGGATTCACTCAAAACATGTCCTAGGGACTTATAAGCGTTTATAGTCATGTGGGAATACAAATGATCACTAATGGCTATAAATCATGAAAATGAATTGGGGCAGGCGTCTAGAGGGACTAACGCATGAATTGCAATGGCCGACCCCGAGGCCTTATTTCACTTGTGCATATGATATCATTTGTTTGATTGTTCTTGATTGTTTCTTGTGTTTTGTACTATTTTGTCGTGAATGATTGTTTGTTTCCCATTATATGTACCTAGTTCAAGTTCTTAGGTTAGAATTAGATTAGTCATTGGGAGGTGATGACTCATCAAGACATGAAGACGATGGAAGGTCGATGTCCAATCTAACCAAATTTTCATATTCATTTGTCCACGAAATATGTTTTGCATTTTCTTGTGTTGTATAAACACCCGACGAGATGCGAGTTTTATTTATTTCCCTTTATTTTTGTTTAACCTTTAGGATTGCATATTAGATTTATCACTTTCCTTAAACTGCTCACTTAGTTGTTTATCTTTAAATTTCAATTGTATGCTTTATTTTCTTCTTATAGAAATAGAATTGTATGGAACCAACTATCCACGCATGATCACTTAGTTAGTATGATCAACCCCAAAAAGTATAAAGAAATGCATAGACACCTTAGAAAACACAACATAGAGTCAAGTACCAAAAAAGCACTAATAGAAATATTAGCATGACCCAAGTTCCTGAACTTTGAATCTCTAGTTGCATAGAAATTGAGGGACCACTTCCAACCCTTGATTTGGTTTTCTAGCCGACCCCCAAGAATGAGGCTAGTGGCGACTCCCATCTTTATTAGGTTATTCTAAACAACTAGATGAAATGATAAACCTATTATGAGGGGTATGGGCCTTGATGAAGTTCACTATAGTCTAGCATACCCACTATGGAAAGTTTCTAATTAGTGAAGTGATGCCATCCATAGGGAGCTAATACTATTAGGAGGGCTACTATAGTAAAGGTATCCTGAAATTCGTTATCCATCATCCTCCTCTTTCGAGGAGTGTCACCCGTGTGGGTATTAATCATAACACCTTCCGCTGTCGCACAAGGTACAAGCTAGGGAGAACTCGCAACCGTGACAATGTAATTCACAAGGGTTCATCTCAAAAGGCGAGGTGATAATGTCTTTTGGAACGTGGATCATGGTGAAATTCTTATGGTCAAGTACCCCTAAACTTAACCTTCCCCCTTCATTGGCTTTGAGAGGTCAGGTCGCAATAGTCATCATATAAAACTTATCAATAGATTTATGTACTCTTCAATTAGTAATGAACAGAATATTACATTTATTAGTCATCTCAATTCTCAACTTAATGTGAGATGTAGTCGATCCTAAAGTGCACCGGTGCACTCGCACTAGGTGGGAGGTGCATCCAAATGTGCATCCAGAGCTAACCTTGCTTCTTTTATATATATATATTTTCAAGTAAATCGAATAAGTCACAAAATTTGGTAAGTCACTCTAATTTAGATGAGAATTTTTACATGACAATTAACAAATTTAATTGGCAAGTTAGTTGGTAAAACATAATCATTTGTTAATTATTCTAAAAGTGTCATAACTTTTCCAACTTGCCATTTAGTTGGTAACTTATTGGTAATTTTAACCCTTTTTTATCAAATTACCAATTCTTTTTATATACACAATTTGCAAATTAGCAACTTATTACCAACTTACCAATTCTCTTAGTCGATTCAAGCCACATCACAGATTGGAATTTTTCTTTTTGGGCTTTGCTAACATAATTGTCTTTGAGCTACAGTAAGAATAACAGTTTATTGTAAATTACAAATTCTTAAAAGAGTGGATTCCGTAATAATTTATAATTATTTGTTATTTGATTTTTTATACTATAAAACAGACTTTCGTTTTCGAAGTAAATAAAAAACTGTCACCCAATCATCTTTTTTTTTCCTCACCGGCATTAAAAATAAATTAATCTTTTTCCCTGTTCTTGCCCCCATCGCCCAATCGTCTCTAAAACAAACGTTTGTTCTCGAAGTAAATAAAAAACGGTCACCCAATCATCTCTCTTTCTTTTTCTAACCGGCAGTAAGAATAAATTAATTTTTTTCCCTGTTCTTGCCGTGTCCATGCTTATCCTGAGACCGCCGGGTCTGATGCGAAATTCAACTTGACAACTTCGAGAATGACTTCTGTGTTCGTTTATTTTTCTTAATTATCTTTTTTGTGTTTCTAAGATTGACAAAGAAAACATGGACAAGGTACGTCATCGATAATCATGACACGTTTGGACCAATCCTAGTCAATCATGGCATGGCACTTTTGTTCCGTAGTGAAATGAAGCGTGACACTTACCGACGAAAACAAGAGATCTAAATCGTGACAACAGTGCATTGACACGTGAAAATTCAAAGCACGGTCTATTGATTTGCAGAAAACTTCTCCTTTTGCTTCGATGAGCAGTGATGTCAATTTTTGCATACGTCGTTGCCAGCTCATGTTTTTGGTTGTGCCCTGCCTCCTTGTAGAATTTGTGGTCTCTTCTTGTTAGGTCCTAATGACCATCCAGAACACTTGGTGTGCATTTAACAATATCTGGACAGGTAACCTCCAATTACTAAGCGAGAAACCCTTGATATGATGTTGATTGTCGTCTCACATATATCCTTCCATCTTCATTGGAGTGATTAACGATGTGATTATTTGGCGACAACTACAACTATACAAGGCGTGTAGTTTTTCTCTTTTCCCTAAGTTGCAAAGAATGTAGTTTAAAGATTTATGGAACAGACAATTTGTAAATTGGCAAGTAGCTCAGATGGTACCTCTTTAGACGACATATACTAATGTTCTGTAGCCTAACTTATGGAAACTTTACCTGATAATGGACGAAAGAGCTATATGCCTAGCTTATGTGATGGTGGATACGACAAGTGAATCGCAAGAAAAATTACGTTTTATGTTTCTTCATTATTTAAAAAATTAAATATTGTCGTTTCACCATGTACCTCACTTGCACTGTATGAATGACTTGTTCAACACTTAGCTTGTCTGGGGCATTTTGTCCCCACCGATGGCTTGACCAGATGTGTCAAGATTCCTACATGAGGTTGCATGAACGATTTGAGAACTCCATATCTGGATACTTACGTGGTTGGTTAGAATATCATGGCTCAACTTGTCTTGTGCTTTTTAATGAAATTAGATCTAGATAGGTAAACGTTGAAAGTACTTTGAGAAGTTGGGCTCCTTCATGTTCTTTCCTAGTTCCTGTCATGAATTTCCTCAATGCTATCCATACATAATACTTATACACCCAAATATGTATCTCAACAAATGATTTTCCTATATTAGATATCTAATTAATGAACATGAACCAAGTTCTTTGTGACATGCTCCCATAGATATTTTATGATGATTTCAACCGGGGGGATTTTCACAAGATTGGTTGGTGACGAAAGAGGAGGACTAGTCGGGTTATCATATAATTCCCTTTTAGGGTTTTGACATAAATATATTTTTGTTCTTGCAACATTTCATCACGAATTTGAATGCTTTTAAATCTAGTAAAGTAAGATGTTGCGCCTCATCATTTGCAACAGCGAAAGTAGGTAGGCCAGTGGCCAAACAACGTAAATCACCACAAGGGGTGAGCATTGGTTTAGTGTCAACCTTAGACCGACCCTAGACCGACCCAATCCTGCCAATCCCCAGGGAGATTGGGTTTGTCCTTGATCTTGGGAATCCTGAACCAGCACTGTGCGAGTTGATCATTGATCTTAGAAGTTCAAGGTCGGTCCTGGTTCCTGATCCCAAAAATTGAGAATTAACACTATGCAAGTTGGTCCTAAGGTTAGGGGGTGGACTGACCCAACTCGGATCATGCTCACCCCTAATCATCACACCCATTTTCTTGCTGTCTCAATTTTACTTTTTGCATTTTGAGGCTTTTGCTTACTAGGAGCTGATCCGAAGGAAGTACAATGGCGAGTGTTTCCTATTAAATGAACGTGCAAGTTGGGTTTAAATAACGGGTACTCATCCAATCCTTATAACTACCATTCAAACGATTCATCTGGTTCATGTTTGTGCTCAATATCTGGTTCTATATATTAAATTAAATGCCTCCCAGGATGAGTATCAACCTCTCTACCTCGCGTTTCATCAGCTTCTGAAAGAGTTGAAGCTCGACAAGAAATGGACCAACAGAAAAACGAGAGGATCCTCAAACCAACCCATGTTCTTGTTCTCACTTTCCCCGGACAAGGTCACATAAACCCTATGGTCGAGTTCTCGAAACGCTTAGCCTCAAAGGGTCTCAACGTTGCCCTCATAATCCCCATCTCTGAACCTTCCAAGTCCCTCCACTCGACAAACCACGGAACGAGTTCAATCAAGATCGAGCAAATATCTGATGGGTTCGAGGGCGTGGACACCGACGAGCTGAGCCTGGATGTCTACTTTGAACTTTTCACAGTTTCGGTCTCAAAGAGTCTGACCAATTTCATCGAGCGACATCAATCTTCTCAAGATAATCCAGCGAAAGTTCTGGTGTATGACTCGGTCATGCCTTGGGCTCTTGACATAGCTATACAACACGGCATGCACGGAGCTTCGTTCTTCACTCAGTCTTGCGCGGTTAGCGCCATTTATCACCATGTTCAAGGAGGAACGCTAAAGTTCCCCTTAGAAGATTCACGAGGACAGGGACATGATTCTGTCCCTCCGGTCATCTCGAATTTGAGTTTGAACGATCTTCCTTCTTTCGTGGCCGATGTTGATGCATATCCTGCGCTTGTGAAACTCGTGCTGGGCCAGTTCTCCAACGTGATGAGAGCTAACTGGCGCTTGTTTAATACCTTCGCTGAGCTCGAGGTTGAGGTTAGTAGAACCCCCATTAATATGCCCTCATGTGAAAATACAGTAGGCAGACGGTCATTCTATAAACGATGTGATGAAACAAGTCGATTTCAGTTCAAAATCTTTATGACGGCCGGATTCTACGTAAATCCATTTTTTTTTTTTTTTTTTTTATATGTGATTAAACTTTGGCTAAGCCCACAAAATAACAGAAAAACATAAATTGTTTTACAAAGTAGTGTGATAGACGCTTGTTATGTGGTTGAATTAGGTTGAGAGAGGAGTGATGAATTCCTCTAAGAAAGGTAGATAGAATGTTGGAAATTAAATTGATTCTTCCACTTGCGCAATGGATGTACTGCATCTACACATGTTGAATAAATGTTTTGATGGTGAAGTGGTTGGACAAAAAAACGGAGACACACAGAATTAACTAAAAAGAAAACACAAAATACAAAAGCTTGATGATTTTATCTATATAAAAAATTAGGAACAACATTTAAATTAATATAGGTACAAATATCTATAGAAAAATCACTATCGTTTTTAAATAATCTCATGAAAACATTTAAGACATCAACCTGATACAAACTCTAGTGAGGTTATACTTTTACTATATTAGAAATCATAAGTTGAAATATACCTAAATTTAACTATTGTAGTATTCATAATGTCCAAAAAGGTTAAAAAAAATGATAATAAAAAGTTAGCAATTTTTATTTATTTATTTAGGAGATCACTGGAAATGAAAGGACATTCTAAAATCTGGACAATAATGTAATTATAAAAATTTATGGATACTAAACTTTGTTGTGGAAAGTTGAGAGATTAAATTCAACAAATTAAAATTTTAGGAAATAGATTGCCCATTTGACAATAGTTTAAGGACTTGTGGTGATTGTCTCCCGTGTTTGGTGAAAGAAAAGGATATATTGAACATAAGGCTAACTTATAGAGATTATAAGTGTCATTTTCCCTTTTATAAAGTAAAGTTATAGACACTTGTTAGAGGGTTGGTACTATGATTGTGACAGGAGTGATAAATTCTTCTAAGAATGGTAGATAGAACTATAGAAATTTGATTCTCGCATGTGCAGGCGATGGATTTATTGCATTTACTATATATTTCCTGAAATGTGTAGGTGGTAAAGTGGATGGGGAGTCAATGCCCACTGCTCACTGTAGGACCAACAGTCCCATCTATGTACCTGGACAAGAGAATCCAACACGACAAAGATTACGGAATCAACCTCTTCAAGCCTAAAGATGCTGAGACATGCATCGAGTGGCTTGACTCGAAGGGTGCCGACTCGGTGGTTTACGTATCATTTGGAAGCTTGGCTTCCCTTGGAGAAGAGCAAATGGAGGAAATAGCGATCGGACTCAAGAGGATGAAGGGCAACTTCCTGTGGGTGGTGAGAGCGTCTGAAGAGAAGAGGCTCCCATGCAATTTCTTGCAAGATATGGAGTTACTAGATGGTAAGGGTTTGGTGGTGAAGTGGTGTGATCAACTCCAAGTGCTGAGCCACGGCTCAGTGGGTTGCTTCATGACTCACTGTGGATGGAACTCGACTATGGAAGGGATGAGCTTGGGCGTCCCCATTGTGGTGATGCCTCAGTGGACTGACCAGCCGACAAATGCGGCATTCATCACGGAGGTGTGGAAGGTCGGTCTCAGGGTTAGGGTGAACGAGAAAGGGATTATGACCAGCGAAGAAATCGAAACTTGCATAAACGAGGTCATGGGAGGAGAGAGAGGGAAAGAGATCAAAGCAAATTCGTTGAAGTGGAGAGAGAGGGCGAGAATCGCTATGGAAGAAGGCGGGAGTTCTGATAACAACATCAGCAATTTCGCGAAGAACATTATTGAGATGTACAAGCAATAGTGCTTCGTTCATGATTAATAAGGAGTCATTTGCAAATGAAACTTCACTGCAGTTCATTTATGAATAAAGATGATTACTCTAGCAATGATAATTATATGATCAGGCAAATTATATACAGCGAATCATAAAGACGTGCTTTGCTCACTTTGTTAAATAAGGTAATAATCACAAAGATGTGTTAGCACTATGAAAACGCCAACTAAGATGTCGATGAAATATGAAGATAGATTAGCCTTTGAGATGGATAGGTGGCTCATATAATATCAGGTGCGCAAACAAGAAGAGTTGCTCTTATAACCGTCACGAACTGCTAATATACAGAAGCTGTTGAGCTAGTGGAAACGAACACTACATAGTAGGAAGTTTTAATGGTCTGAAAGAACGAACACTGACCCAAACCAAGTCAGACAAGTCTAGCTGAACTTTGGTTTTTGTTCTTCATCGTGAATGCATCCGGCTCATGTTTATCCAGGACACACAAAGTCTGGGACCGACCGTATTAGGCTCCCTGTGAAATCCATTATATCTAAGAGTTGAGATGCATATTGATAGGTCTTCTACGTACTGGAAGACCACATTCGACTATACATTACATGGAAACTAGATTCATCAATAAGACAATCCAGAAAAGTTCAATGTCTTGCATCTTCCAACCGACGTCCCTTTCAAACAATGTCTTGCAGCAGAATTTTCCCATCTGCTCAAACTGGGTCCATGAAGTTAATTAATTTCAAGGATTTAGTGACCCTTGGACCATCCACAATAGACACAAATCAGAGAGAGATCACATTATTCAAAGGCAAAGCACCCGCTTTAGCAGAGACAGCAAACAGTGTTTTCATCAGTACGGCAACACACTTAAATTGTTTCTCCCAATATGGGACATTCTTAACTCCTTTGATCACATGCCATGGTACATGAGCACACTATTGTCCACTTGTTCCTTCAGAAAGAAGGAGATTAGAAGTAGAGTAAAATATCCCTATCATCCTGTCCATAAGTGTTGATGAAACCACATCTTTTTCAACTCCATCATTGGTGCAGTCACATTCCTTTTTTGCATCATTCCTTGCCTTCATGGCCTCTTTATCACTATCTGCTCCCTCTTTCTCTACCATGCTTAATCTCAAAGCATCCAAAGTCCAAACAATACAAACTAAGAATGGAGGCATTCACCACAAGACATGATATTTATTCAGCTATTGAAAGTATGCTAATCTCTGTGGAAACGCTATTCAAGATGTATGCAGTGCAACATGAGCATTCAGTGTTGCAGTCAGTGTCAAGAGAGCGTGAAGAGTTTTTGCAGCTTGAATTGATCAACTAGAAACTCTGCTTCATCAAGTGCCGTACCCTTTGAAAAAAAAGAAAAAAAGAAATAAGAGTTAGGTATTCATTTATTACTATTCGACTATGAGTAGAGTGGCAACAGCCCCAACCTATCTTTTCATCAAGCCAATATTACCAAAATGGTTTCTTGTTAAGTGTTCTTCCTCTTCTTGCTTTTTTTCTTCCTGCAACCGAAACTTTTTTAAAGCGAGAGACAAGATGCATATCCAAGCAGCTCAAATTGATATTGCATTAAGGCAAACACTAAATTAGGAAAACAAAAGAAAAGAGAAACCTTGATGAATGCTTCCTGCACCTGAAGGTACTCTAATTTCCTCCTCCTTTCCGACTCAGGATCTTCAGCCGACAAAGCTGTGGCATCGATGTTTCTGACCACCTCATCTGGAAGTGATGATGAGGTAGCTCTAACAGCTTCTTCAGGAGTTAACTTTCTGGAAAAGCTGAAGGCTCTGCATCTGGAAAAAGAGAAAATGAACTTTTTAACAGCGCACCTCAGACCATGAGCCTCTCATGCTTCAATATCTAGATAAAGTCATGGAATATACACAGTGTTAGCCCCACAAGAGGGGCTTCCATAATCTGAGAGTCCACACAAAACAGACAGGCAAGGGGTGGTGGTTTGGATTAAGATTCTACTCCACCAGAAGGACAACAAACAGAGACGCAAACTGATTAGACATAGCTTACCTGGAAAAGATCATAAGGAAAGATGGCAATCATTAAGCTGCAGAACAAGTCAGCTGTCACACTTTAAGATTTCTAGGATTGACTTGATATAGTGGAACAACTCGAAGTCCTGGCAAAGAGGATGACCCGAGGATAAAAGACAGAGAGTCCTATTCTATCTGAATTTTCAGGGCAGATACTTGGCCATTCACAAAGACAGCAAAAGAGATTCAACTCAACAAATTCTTCAAGAAAAGCTTATCTTCTCCCACTAGATCACTATGCATTTCAAAAGCACAATGACATAAATCCATTTATTGCAAGTATTCAATCCATTAATTGCACAAAGAAGAGCACCTGCTGACGCATTTCTTCCACCGAGAGAAGTCCAAGCATGCCCCTGTCTCTACAAGCTTTGGGAAGTTCAGCTTCTGGAAGAGACTCTAAGCCTTCTGCTTGGATTAACCTATCATATTCCTTAATCCAGACCCAACAGAAAGAAAACAGACCATAACAAGATGCATCATGACCTCTTTCGTGCAACTGCTGGTATACAGAAGGTCAATTACACTGAATTGTCCACTAGTAATGTGCAAATCTAGCATAATTGAGAAGAAAGATCTCATTATTATCCATCTATGTAAACTTTGTTTCTTCTTCCTACATGCAACAGATTAAAGTGAAATGTTTTCCTTTCCTTTTCCCACCTCTCCTATCAAATATTAGTAAAGCCAACAGATCAGTTAACTTAAGGTTTTATAAACTAGCTCCATTAATGATGATTGAATGACACAGTAAAATAAATGAATTCTCTATAGGGCACATAGAAACCAGGAAAACATCCTTCAAAGGAGATGAACAAGAAGTCTCCCTCTTATCCTCTTCAAGAATTCACTCAAATTTCTCGTTTCTCTCTTAATTTCTCCATTACTCAAATTATGAACTTCTTTTGCCATTTCCCGGACAGTTGCCTGAAGGAATTTGGCATATTGAATTCGGCATATTGAATTCTTGTTTCCAAATTGTGTCTCAAAGATTCCTGCAGACTGCAAGCAGGATCCTTTTACAAATACTGTGTGTTCAAAATTCAAAAGAACAGTTCAGCATGGAAGCATTTCTGTGAATGTATAGATATTCATTTCGAGTATTCGTCAGACCGGTCAATTCTCTGCTTTTCACCAGAGGAAAGAGAGTTTCAGATTCAATAATTGCTTTGCCTACCATTGACAACTTTTCATGCATGGCATACTATAATAAAAATTTTCCCACATTGCAAAATTGAAAGCCATTACAAGTGCTGCCAAGGGAATAACGTAAAAATAATGTACTTCTCAGCGTGAGACTTCACCTAGTAAAAAGATACAAGAAGATGCCATATTATCAACATCCTAAACTATTAAAATGTAACCCCTGTCCCAAGTAATGAAAGCCAAAATAAAGGGACAAAACAAGCAAGATCATGCAGAGCGAAGATTACAATGCTGAGACATAACTGCTCTTGTTTTTTACCTTCCTTTTCATCCCATCTCAAAAGGTTGAAGGCAACATATTGGGAAAGATTTTCAGAAATAAAAGCAGCAGAAGTTCCATAAATGGAACAATAAAAAAGACTGCCAAAGGGGCTAGCTGTAAGATATTGGCTATTGTCTGTCTTAGCTGCTGCCTCTCCCTTCTGGTAAGATTCTTCCCACCTGAAAGTTTCAACGGCAATCTGACTTATTCTCATGTCAACCCAGAGTAATTTGAAGCTGAACAGGTAACGTTGCATAATTGACCTATATTTCTGTTTCGAATGGACTAGTCTCTTACCCCAATCCTCCCTACAAAAACCAAAATAACAGAGCAAGCAATATGAATCCAACTCTTGCTGAAATGCAAATCACATGATGGCTTCCTAACCTGCTCGCCGACATGACACCTCATAAAGAAGGCTTAATTCCTGCAGAATCGTGGTGCTTGGCTTTTGCTTTTACTATTTTCTTTTCAGAGTTCAAGCCTTCAACAGCCTCAACACATTTTCCGGAAGAAATTTCCTTTCTGCTTTTAGTAACAAGCTCTTTATTTTCTTCATCATCGGTAGCTGGATCACACTGCTTTGTGGCAGCTGTAGAGACATCACGACCAGACAGTAACATCCACCTCATCCTTGCTCGAGATATACAATCTGGTTCTCTGGTTATGGTGCCATTCTTTTGAAACCACAAGTTGCACTGAAATGTCGATGCTCTAGAAAGATACCCAAGATTCTTCTCGCAGAGCACACTCCTGTCCTATTATTGCCGTCCTCTGAACATGCTGAAGTAAGGTTTTCATTGGAGCTGTAACCACTTAAATCATTATATTGAAGGGCGAGGATGTGGCTGAAACCATCAGGATACCGAATTGACCAAGTAGAAGGCTTGAGGTAGGTTGAGATATACCCCTTTCTTCTCAGAATAGCTTGGGAAGCTATCAGGTAATGATCATGTACTCAATAGAGCAAAGATCCTGAGAAATACAGTTAATATATCGCAAATGTCTTGTTGGAGACATAAAGAAGCGAAATTGTAGAAGGCAGAGAATATCGCCACATTTCCAATGCTTCGAGTAGAGTAGATAGACATTTTTCCTTCAGAATAAAACAATTTCTTGTGATTATCAGGGGGAACCTGATCATGGAACTGAACAAAATTATCACACGGCCAATATGGTCAAATCAATATTTGAACCTCGTTTCCCTGAATTTGGGCCAAAAGGAATCTCAAGAATCCACGAGAACATTGGAGACTCAGTTGGGGAAAACAGGAACAACTGCCAAACGAATAGTCATGTTCCACTATCCACTCAAGTACTAAAAGACAACGAACGCATTCCATAATTTTGTAATGCAAAACAAAAAGCAAGCCAATGACCGCGATTCGCAAGTTGTACAGATCATAAAACCTTTTTGCTTCTATCACTCTCCCTAAGCTGCTCGACCACTAATAAGGTAGATGAGGAAACAATATAATGAAAAATAAACGCAAGAGTTTCAGCATTGCAGATATCAACTAAATCTAGAGTCCGCAATTCGCAGGAAAAATGAACAAACGCAAGGAAACATCGAACCAACAACAAGGCGGCTCCTGCACAAAAATCTAAGGCAGGCTTAATTCAACTACAGAAGAACAACAATGAAAGTGACAATATGGGAGACAACATAAACAGGAAATACAAGTACTTTGTGGAGCTGCGGTCATATATTCGTATATACTCGTAAAGAAATGAAAGAACAGCGGGGCAAGAGTAAAGGTCCACAAAGTTGGCCATAAGAAGAGAAGAAGAATCGCCAACCATTCCGTGTGACACGAGAGTGAGACTTGCTAATGCTATCCAGGAACATTAGTTCCCTTCCTTTCGAACCAAACAGAAGAAGAAACGAACGGTAGTTTCCTTGCATCCCCGTCATGCTGCAATCTTCTTCTGAAAACGACAGTACAATGCTCGTCGCGGCGCATGGTTATCATCACTGTTCAGGTTTCTTCACCACCTCGCCGAGCAATGCCCGCAAGAGTAGCTCTCTCTCTCTCTCTCTCTCTCTCTAAAAAAGGAAAAAAAAAAAAAAAAGGCAAAACTTGAAACACTTTCCATTTGGTTGCGTGAAGTGAACACATGGCAGATGATCATAACCCCAATTGCTATCCACAGAGATATCTTCGGACGAGCTTCGAGAAGACCCCTTCGCATCCGCACGCCTCTCTTCCTCGTTTTCTCTCGCTTCCTCCCGCGATTGCATTCGCGTTCGTGGGGTCCGAAAGATTCCTCCTGGGTTTTCGATGGAGATGGGGAGTGAAGTGAGGAACACGCAGGTGATCCTGAAGAACTACGTGACCGGAATGCCCAAGGAGAGCGACATGGCCGTGACCACCGACAACACCATCCCGTTGAAGCTTCCCGAGTCGTCCAATTCGGTGATCGTCAAGAATCTGTACCTGTCGTGCGACCCTTACATGCGCGGCCGCATGCGGAAGCCCGACTCCCCCTCCTTCGTCGGTTCCTTCGTCCCCGGTTCCGTGAGTTCAACTCTTCGACCACTCGGTTACGTTGGTGTCCGTGGAACTGCGGATCGTGTCGCGGTCCTCAGTTATTTCGGTTGCTTTTACCTTGTCGAGAGATGTTTAGATCCGATTTGCTGCTCGAGAGAAACGACCAAATTGATCGGATTTTTTGCTCTGTTTCTCCGTAGGCACTCCTTAAAGTAAGGTGTTTTACTGCAATCCGTACATTGAAAATTAGAGATTTCCAAGTTAAATGTACTTAACGAGTACTGCCAAGACACTCGCCCGTTAATTTGTCCCGACTTAGTTAGGTTCGAAATGGATTAGCTAGTCGGATTTCATTAACGGGTGCATCCCTGGATGCACCCGTTGACGATGTGAATAGAGTAAGTTTCAAGTTTTTCTAGGCATTCAATTTTCCCGTACATTGATGATCGACAGTTTCTTTATTGAAAGTATGCTGAACAAGGTCTGTAGCGATTTCCAATGATTTTTTATATTGGGATTGATCTGTTGTGTCTTCATATTTGTGTATGTGGGGCACATGCGTGCATATATGCAGCCCCTCAGTGGATATGGAGTGGGCAAAGTGGTGGTATCAGGGCATCCGAATTTCAAGGAAGGAGACTTGGTGTTGGCATGGGGAACCACTGGGTGGGAGGAGTATAGTGTGATTGCTGCTCCTGAGACTCTCCTCAAAATCCAGTCCACCGATGTCCCGCTTTCCTACTACACCGGCATTCTCGGTGAGGCTTTCTTACATTTCCACATAACTCTCCATTCATGACATGTGTGTTTTTTTGGTGAACATGAACCGTCATGACACGTCCTCTTCCGCACGTTAAACTTCCTACTAATTCCTTGTTGAGTCGAACAGTGACTATAGAATGTCGATCTTATTATGGTTGTAACTTGTTACCTTCTCAACTTCTTTATCCATTTGGTTGTCGTTAATGCACACAAAAATGCAAAGAAAAAGATCCCCTGCTTGGACTGAGTTTTTATTACGAGGATTGTATGGCCACTGACTTTAGTGCCCAACAGTGGAATCTACGTTTGCATCAAGTGCTGAAAAAGGAAAAAGAAAAGAATGAGAAACAACTTCTGAGATGATGATTTTCCTAACAGAGATGGGCCTGTATTAAGAATGACACTGATTCTTGTTCAGGGTAAGTAGTGCAGCTAGTCCATCTTTTGCGCTGGTTCATGTGCCAGCATTCAGGATTCTCCTTGCTTGATTCTTCTTCCTTGACAATAGTTGAGCATGTACGGGTTAATTTGTAGTGGAACCAGGAAGCTGGTTTGGTTCAATTCCTGAGTGGATCCTACAAGTAAACTTTTTTCTATTTTTCAAGATTTGATAGTTATATTTTAAGGAAATTAAAACACAACTGTTATTGGTCGAGTGATATGTGTGTAGCTTTCAAATATTAGGTTGATAAGCCAATTCTTTTCTAGTGCAAATCTTGAATTTTTATTTTTTAATGGTAAAAAAGGCGTTCCAAGTGAGTTTTGCCGGAGAACAAAATGGTCAATTCCTGTCCCAGATAGAATTGGCCATACAACCCATTCTAGAACCTGGGATCGGGAATATACAGTTTCCTGGCCAATTTCAAGTTTCTGAAAACAGAAGCTGAATGGCAACCATTTCACTCGGGGACAACCTAGAACCCAACCCCCCAGGTTGATTCCTGGGTTGAACAGCCGGCATGCTTGCACACAAATGTATTTTCTGTTTCCATCATTCTATAATTGTCTCATATAACTGTTGGAAGGACTTATAAGCCAAAACTGGCACTTTCTTATCAACTAGAGCATGCTATTGACCATGTTTTAGACTCATTGAAAATATTATTTTGCAGGTATGCCCGGAATGACTGCTTATGCTGGTTTTTATGAGGTTTGCACACCTCAGAAAGGGGAAAGGGTGTTTGTATCAGCTGCCTCTGGAGCAGTTGGCCAGCTAGTTGGACAGTTTGCCAAGTTACTAGGTTGCTACGTTGTCGGAAGTGCTGGAAACAAAGAAAAGGTAGAAGACAGTTCTACTTGAAATAGATGAAGTTATTAATTCTTCAGTGACGTATCCATCCATATGCCTGCATTGGTGGCTAACTAACCACCAGAAATTGGGAAGTTGTAGATGACAGAGTCAGTGACTAAACCCCAGATGAGTTTATTTTCATTGGTATTGATTCTTTTGTCATTTTCTCAACGCAAGGTGGATCTTCTAAAGAACAAGTTTGGATTTGACGAAGGTTTCAACTACAAGGAAGAGCCAAACTTTGAGGCAGCCCTGAAAAGGTTAGTGTTAAGGCTTCTAAGAACTTTTTTGCAACTTCTTACTAGATGGCTAATTTATAGATGCAAAAAAATGCTCATTCTGTCATAATTTCTACTGTTCGTCTGCTAAGATAATCAAATTTTATAATGAATATCTGTAAAAAATGCTCTTGATTGTGGAACAACACAATCCTTCAGAATAAGGGATGACTGATGAGGAAAGTTTGATCTCCAAATGTTTATGCCTGCAACTTTTCATATTTTAATAGACACCTGAGTGGAAATCAAAGTACTGATAGTAAAATGCCTTCTGTCTCTCATTCCTCTGCCTTATTGAGTCTGCAGAGAAATACCTATTAATCTGCTTTTGTTGATTTTTGTTCACAGATACTTCCCAGAGGGCATTGATATATATTTTGACAATGTCGGGGGGAAAATGCTTGATGCGGTTCTACTCAACATGAGGATTCACGGCCGGATCGCCGTGTGCGGCATGATATCGCAGTATAACCTGGACCAGCCTGAAGGTGTGCATAACTTGATGAATATTATCGGAAGACGGGTACGCATGCAAGGGTTCCTGGCTGGGGACTATCTTCACCTTTACCCAAAGTATCTTCAAATGGTTTTTCCTTACATCAAAGAAGGTAAAGTTGTATACGTTGAAGATGTTTCTGAAGGCATTGAGAGTGCCCCTGCTGCTCTCTTGGGCCTGTTCACTGGCCGCAATGTCGGAAAAAAGGTTGTTCTGGTGGCTAGAGAATGAGATGGCAGGAGAGATCTTAATGCATCTTCTAGATACCCCACAAGTATTTTCCTTTCTTTCACTGGACTAACAGTTTCAATATATGTCTTAGATATCCAACACATTTGACAAATATTTGATGAACTTGTAAAGAAAAAGTAGATACTTTCTTTTCGATTTTAGCTCTTGGAATAAACACCTGATTGACCGAGTACATGAGATATTGAGATCACCAATTAAACAACAATCATGTTTTTAAGTGTTTTGGGATTTGATATTTGGTGTTAGCCGCATGACCCCGTCTGTGAGTATTTTTGAAGAGATCAAAACCTTGTGGACATAGTTCGGGACAGAAACAAGTGCTTCAAGGTTGTGGTTCAAGCCTTTCGACAAAGGCCTATAGTTGAATTTATGCATAGTTTAGAAGGTCTCTCAAAAAGGGAGAACGCCCAGTCTGAGGATTATACAGTTTGAAAGGAAGCATAAGAGGCGGAAACTCGAATACAGGAGGCAAAGTAAAAAATCTCTTTTGGAAGCTGGGGGTCTAATTGAGAGGCTGTGAGCATACTGCATCATATGGGAGGAGAGATGAAATTCATTTGGCATGGAGAAAGTTCTTGATCATGCGTTGAGATTGCGGTAAGTTAGTCTCAGAAAATAACTTTATTCGATGCTTTTGCTGAAGCATGAAAGACAATATTCACTTTCTGCAATATCCTGAATATGAAAAATGTGTATTATTTTCAACTCAAAATATGAGATTAACCCAAACCATTTCAATGCTAGCACTAGATTCTGAATCCAACTAATTCCCAAGTTGAAAGAAAAAGTGAAGCTTTCACAATCATATTTTCTAGCATATGCAAGAGCCAAACTTGTAGAGACGAACTATCAAACGAAAGCTCAACATAGGATTCCACAAGTTGGATTGTAGTCAGAAAATCTTTGTCTATAAGAGCAGAGTTTTGAGCGATTACTACTAGGATCTACTCGAAGCTATGTTAAAGTATTGGAAGGGGATAAGGACAGGGAATTTGACGGAAAAACCTCTGGAAACTACCCTCTTTATATAGTCAAATTTCAAGTGCCTTTAGGAAAGACAACTGAAGAAAACACGAGAGGCAAGAACGAGAGAGGCAATGGCTGTTTGGCACAGAATTTCAGTCACTATGTTCCTGCTCTTTTCCGTTCTTGGAATCGTGCAATGTGGTCCGGACGTTTCGCTGGTATACAAGATTTGCAACGGAGACAAGTTCAACCCTAGCGATGCATATGCTGGCTCTGTATCCGAAGTCCTCCAACTCCTGATTGACAAAACCTCGAGCTCGGGTTTCGATGTTTACGTCTCGAGTGATATCTTGTACCGTAGTCTTTGCAACGGTCACGGAGCTTGCAACGGGGCACTCAGCCACTCAGACTGCGACTCCTGCGTGTCCAACTGAAAGATTGCAGGATTCGGTACGAGAGCTTTTACTTTTCTGAAAGTTGAGCTACTGTGTTTGAGAAAGCGGGAGCTTGTTCGCAAAAGTGGGGATATGTTTGAATAAATACGCGTAGGGTTTTGCAGTTTTAATTACCAATAACGAAGGCGAGACATCAAAGCCTATCCCTAGATAAGCCGAAGATGCTCTCCTTTTCGGGACATGTGATTATCTATCTTCCAGTTCCAGCATCGCAAATGTAAGAAGCTTATGCTTTACCATCGCCGGGTTGATGTGGTCCGGTTGCTTAGTTTGCTTAATGCAATACGACTTTCAATTTCAGTTCACTGTAAAAAAGAAACTTATGCTTTGATATCGTCCGCAGAAATGTCTAAAGCAGAGGTTCAAAGGTGTTCTTACTTGGGCATGGAGTGAAAAAGGAAGTCATTAGAAACTCATTTAACTATGCGACAATAGAATGGTATTGTTTTGCATGGATGCAAGTGCCAAACTTCTCCCACTGCAATTAGTGGGAGGAAAAGAAGACATAAAGGCAGTAATCATCCAAACAGTATTTAATTATGATTTTTTGTTCCCAGAATCAGTTTGGGAACAGAATCGTGTTTGGCAAAATTTTTGTCCAAAACTGATTTCGAGAACAAATTTGTTCTCGGAATCAGTTTTGGACAAGAATTGAGAATAAATAAAAAAAAATATGATTCTCGGTTTGAGAATCAAAAAAAGAATCAAGTCTTATTCTTCCCTTCCGCCATCCCGCGACTATTGTTCACCACTACCCACCACCGCCGCCGTCCACCACCACCCCCGCGCCACCGTCCCGCCACCGCCGCCGCCGCCGCCCGCCGCCACGGCCACCCGCCACCGCCGCCACCACCATCCGCTGGTCCAGCGAGCTCACTGGAGGCTCGCTAGGCGAGGGCGAGGTTCGGCGAGCTCGCCGGTGGCCAAGCGGCCCTCGCACGGAGCTAGGCAAGCCTAGCAATGCCCCACCCCGCCAGTGGCCAGGTGGGCCCAAGCCCCGTCGATGGCCAGGCAAGCCTCGGCGAGGCTAGGCGAGGTCCGCCTGGCCATTAGCAAGGCCGAGCCTTAGCGGGGCTAGGCGAGCCTCGCCTAGCTGCCGGCGAGGCTCGGTCGACGAGGGCTAGCCTCGCCGAGGGCCGGTGAGATGCTCCAGTGAGGTCGCCTAATAGGAGAAAAAGGAAAAAAAGAAAAGAAAAAAAGGAAAAAAGAAAAAAATTATTTAAAATTTAAAAGAAATTGATTTGGAACATAATCAATGAGCACAAGATCAAATGCAATTCTATTTCAAAATCAGAAATTTTGGATGGTTATCAAATGCATTATTTTACTCAAAATCAGTTCCCGGGAATAGAATAAAAAAAAAAATCATTTCTGATTAGAATCTACTTCCGGGAACAGAATCGTTACCAAACACACCCAAAAACTCCCCATGAGGCTTCTACTGCTAGTTTCATACGAGCCGGGAAATATTTGCTAACAGTTTTAAAACACTTACCTGTATTTGTTGAAATCCATTGGGAAAAAAAATTTAATTTTTGGCTTAGACCAATTAGATATTATCGGATTTGAGCAAGTCCTTAAAAGACTCAAATGAAGAAAGAGATACGAGATCTACCCTAGGATGAAAGACCCATAATGTCACTTCCGTGTTCCCTTCCCTTGGGGAAGAAAAATATTTAGGAGGGAATTAAGGGGTTTCACGTTGCAAGTCAAGGTTTTGGTGTTGGCTACCGTAAAGTATGTAAGTATAGTAACCTCCCGTGCTTAAAGTAAATAAAGATGAATGAAGGTCCCAGGGCAAAGCTGCATGCCTTAATGGCAATGTCACGTCAACCTGACCACAATCTTAGTAACCTTGGTTGATGTGATCTTGCCATAGGACAGATGATCAAACATTATATCATAATGTTCAAACTGACTTATAATCCTAGTTTTAAAAAGAATGTTGAATGAAAATTAATGAATCTTACAATTCAAGTATGATGCGGAATAATAAATTATCAGTTAAATCAACGAAGAAATATAATAACACTGGGGATTTACATGATTTAGCCTTATTATCCGTACTTACTTTGTGGGGAATTTTTTTTTTTTTTTTTTGGGGGGGGGGGAGCTAGTTACTATGAATATGGTGAATACACAATTTAGAACCGCTTCAGTATTTAATAACCAAGTAGAATTCTATTTTCATATGCCCTTATGTGACTTGTTGGCTCAAATTAGGAATCCAACTCTATTGTAGAAAGTATTCCAATAATTTCTTCGAAATTGGCTTTTTTCAACTTGGATTGGTTTGTTTCAAACTGGAGATGAAATTTAACAAAAATGCTTCCTTTCTGATTCATGTTTGAACTTGAGCAACTCAATCTTGTCTTCTTGAATCATTCATCTTGACCTTTCATACTTTCAATCTACTTCACAAAATAAATGCCACGCTCAAATGCCGCGCTGTTGTTGTAGGCATCATTCACTAACGATGAAGAGAAGAACTATTTATTTTCCATTATGGGAAAACACATGACCAGCCAATATATAAACAGAGACAATATATATCCCTTTTGTATCTGTTGGGAAAGAACAAACTCAAACAAACGCTTGAGAGTTCTAACGATAAATATAAGAATGTAGGTTTCGGACGCAATTCGTTTAGAACAATTTTTTCTTTAATGTCGAATTGGAATCTTCTTGTTGAAATCAAAGGAAAATTAGTTGATTGATTAAGCATATGATTTAATTTATACAAACAATGTTAATATGTGCTCGAATCACGATGTCTTCCTCTTCAATTAATTATTAAGGCCGCCGGTGTCACTTTGTTAGTAGAGTATTGCTAGACGTACGTGGACAAGATGGCGTATGTGAAATGGCAGGAGAAGCACATCTTCTAACATATACTAGTGCCCAACTTGTAAGATGAACTATCAAACGAAGCAATGTAAACAGAATCAGGACAGGGAGTGACGGAGAAACCGGTGGAAACTACCCTCTTTATATAGTCGGATTTCAAGTGCTTTTTGACAAGACAAACTCAAGAAAACACGAGGGGCGAGAACAAGAGCGACAATGGCTGTTCGGCAGATGGTTTCAATCACCATATTGCTGCTCTTTTCCGTTCTCGACACCGCGCAAAGTGGTCCGGACGTTTCGCTGGTTTACAAAATTTGCAGCGCCGACGAGTTTAGCACTTACGATACATACGCTGGCTCCGTAGCCGAAGTCCTCAACCGTCTGATGGACAGAACCTCGAGCTCAGGTTTCGATCTTTACGTCACTAGTAATCCCTCGTTTGGCAGTCTTTGCTACGGTCACGGAGCGTGCAACGGGGCACTCGGCCACTCGGACTGCGACTCCTGCTTGAAGTCCGCCACAAACTTGATAATCGATCAGTGCGAGTACCGCGTTGGAGTTCAATTCCAACTGAAAGACTGCAGGATCAGGTATGAGAACTATCGATTTTTTGAAGGTTGAGCTACTGTCGTTGGAGAAAGCAGGATGGTAAGACATCGAAGCCTATCACCAGATTAGCCGAAAATGTTTTGTGATTGACTGTGCTTCACCATCCCAGATATGTATGCAATCTTAATGTACTTGGCTCAAACTGAAACGAGTGCTTAAAGAATGCAGTTCAAAGTGATTGGAAAATGCTTAAAGTTGAATTCAGGCCCGAATAGAAGGTCTTGTGGGTTTTTTTGCCAGGCAACTACAAAATCAGAATCAGAACTCAGATAAGTCTATTGTTGTACAAAAGCAAGTGATCGAATAGTAAAATAGATATAACAATTTACGCAGTTCGATCAATGTGACCTAAGTTCATGACGAGAGTGCAAAGAATTCCATTAAAGATGAAGCGATACAACGAAAATTATAACCACACCCGAGTCACTCAAATATACTTTCGGTGTTTCTAACACCCAATAATTCATTTAGTATTTAGTTTCACAATTCCTTACGAAATAACCCATTAATTTTCATAACACAACCTAATTGATGGCAATCCAAAATAATGTTTTTTTTTTTTCCTTTTGGTACAATTGAGAAATAAGTATAGCTCGGGAATCGGACAAATTGCGTGCCTCAAAGTATTTTGAGCCAATGTCTATGCTTTAAGGGAAGAAAAGTGAGGGCTCCAACAATATTAAACATAACGAATTGACAATTGGGTCAAACTAAATTTATCTGATTTTATTTTTTTGTTGACTTGAATTAAAAATATTTAATTTCTTGCACTGGCATCAATAAGTCCAGCTTCCACATCATAATCCGATTGATGATTATGATTTGATGGAGGCCCAAGAGAAGGATATTGCGATTGGGCCGGGCTCTGTGGATGGACCGAATCAAGTCGGCCGAACCGGAGCTGAACCCACAAAGGAGAAAACCCTAATTCTTCCATCCCCATCGCGCTTCTCTATATAAAACCCAAGCCACTGGCTCGCAGAGACGGATGAGCAAACCGCGCTGCGCATGGAAGACCGTCGCTAGGTTACACGTTCTTGAATTTCTTGTTCCTCCTCCTCCTCCTTCTTCTTTTTGGTTCACCTTCAGATTTCTGTTGCGAGTCGTGCCTCTTGCGGAGATCCCTCCGGTCGGGCGTATCATCGCCGGTGATTTGGAGGGTCGTCCGTCGTCGCTGATGCGAGCGGAGGCGTAGAGTGCGGTGCAGGGAAGTTGAGTCGCTTCGCCTCAGCTTTCTTTTTTGTACCGGGCGCAGCGAATAACTCCCTGCAAAATCTCTTCTCTCTTTTTCAACATTGGCGTCGTCTCTTTGTGGGTTTTTTATTCTTTTATGTCGGGGGGGTGGTTCGATCTCGTTCTTGATCCGATGATGGCATATATCTTTGAGACCTGATTGTCTTGTGACTTGATGACAATTACAAGCATTTTTGGCTGAGGATCGCTTTGCCGTTTCCAAACTCGTTTGGAGTCCTCTTTTGGAACGTGATTTTATAAATCTGGAGCGTTTGTGGGTGGGGGATTCAGATGATGCAATGTGCACTGGGCTCTGAGGCAGTTGCTAAACTTGCCCATCTTGATGGATAATCGCAGCCTAGAAAGCTTTGTCTGATGATTCCTCCTCACCCTGGACTGCTAATTTAATGGCCTGTAGTTGATTTTAAACTGATGAGAGAGAAGTTGATCTGCTCTCTCAACGATGATGCAGGGTTGTCTTACAAAATTTCTATTTCTCGTTCTCGAACCTATCTCGTTCTCGAAATGAAATAGGTTTGGAACGGAAAAAATAAATTTGAAATAGAAAAAAAGAAATAAATTAAATTCTGTTCATGAAATTTTGTCAGTTGCACTTTAATTTTGAAAAATGAACACAATGTGAGCACTGAGCAAAGTGAGTAGAGTATGTGGCTTTGGAGCTATTCCCCGATTAACAACAGATGCACCAAGGCATATGTTCTGTGAACACACATAGAAGAACATTACATGGACTGGCCTTAAATATTCAATACTTAAGCTCAACCTCACATTAAAACTGGGTTCTTTTTCTTCAAGCTATTAATAATAAGTGGACATTTCAAGAAAAACAAAAGAACTCAGATTCACATGTCTCCATTTCGAGTCGGGGGGCAAAGTCTAAGCAAAATGTAAAACCCTGCCATTTTTTCATGTTCTGACCTCACCAAAACTTTGTAACTATGAATCTTTCGCCTTGTGCTAAGGGAAAATTGTAGTCTTTCCATTATATTAGTAAGTAGACCTTCAAATTACATTTTCTAGAAAGACTGATCAGTTCAAGTAATTGATGGAACAAAGCTAATATTCTTTAATCTATAAAATGGACTTATACTGTGATTATCTAATTCTAACTTCAAAACTTTTTCTCCAAATGGCCAACTTTATCAAAGAGATTTCAATGTTCTTAGAATGTAACTCTAGCTCACAAAACATGAGTTTCGCTAACAAAGTCATTAGGCTGTAATTTGCAAACTACATCCTTTTTTCACCGTCTCCTATTTTGTTGAACATCTTATATTTGCCCAAAGAAAGGTTAATTGCAAAGTTCTAAACAGAATTTTATGAAAAGGTGCCGATTTCTTTTTTTCTTTTTTTGGACCTTTTGTCGATGGTTAACTGACATTCTTACGTTGAGATGTAATTTAGGGTGCGGTTGTTTTGTGGAAAACTTAAGATTGCCAAAAATGATTGATAATACTAAGAAAAATTAATCAGTGGAAAATATTTTCATTATTGATAATAATTTATATTTATCTATTTTCATGGATGATAAAAATATTTTTCATTTATATATTTTTGAGAGCATCATTTTTTGGAAAATATTTTTCAAATCTTAAATTTTTCGTGAAGCAAACGCTTTATTAAATAGATAAATTTTCTCCTAATTTCTTATACAACAATTTATTCGTGGAGTAGCTTAAGCTAAGATTTTTCATTTTATAATCTGGGCCTTTCCTTTAAAAAAATTATTAGCATGTAAAAAAAAAAAAAAAAAAAGAAAGAAACCGATCGAAGAATCATATCCAAAAAAAAAAAAAAATGTAAAGGAAGGAGGTTGCAAATTGAATTGCACCGGCGCAACACAAAGCGACAAAACAAGTCAAGCTGGTGGCGGGTTCAGACTTCAGGCATATGCCCGACCCGAGAACGAATCGGGTCCGGGCCCCATCTGCTCATCCGGGTCAGAGCAGCGAGAGCGAGGAGGGAAATCAGCAGAGGAAGAAGCAGGGGAGAAGAGGAGAAGAGGAGAAGAGCGACCCCCCCGGAATGCGATCGAAGATGCACAGTCGATTTCGCTCCTCCTTTCTCTCCCGAATAATGGCGGCGGCGACCATGTGGATGTGGATCTTGCTCTCGCTTGCGTGTCCGAACGGTTTCGCCGGCGCTTCTTCGTCTTCCTCCTCCTCATCATCCGCCGAGACCTCCATGCACACCAACAACTGGGCGGTCTTGGTCTGCACCTCCCGCTTCTGGTCCGACTCTCTTCCATCTTATCTTCTGAATTCGCACTCTCTCGTAGTGGATTCTTATCCGAATCAGCCTGATCTTTGTTCGCCTCTTCCGCGATTTGCTTGTTACAATTTACGGAAACAGTTGGGAATGAATGTGGCGTTAGCGAACTGAGCTCCCCTGAATTAGCTCAACAGTATGATGATGATGGTGATTGTGTTGATCTGCTTTTATTTTCTCGTGAATTATGTGTCTTATCATGGGAGTGCTGGTGATATTGGTGTGTAGTTAAGCTAATCGATCTTCCCCTTATGAGCTCTCTCTGCTTTGATGATCCATTTACAATGTTTTTTTCTCGACTTATGTTTTTGGCGCTCTGACGACTTGCTGTAATGTTCTTAATCACTCGATGAGACGATACCATTGATATGATGGCACCTCAAATTTTATGTCTTTGAATATTTACTATGTTGCTATAGCAGAAAATTGGCCCTGAAGCTATATAGTTTTTTAGCTATGTTCACTTCATGGTTTATGTTAGGTCAGAATTTGGTTTTTATGTGATGGCACAGGTGTTGGTAATTCCCAAAGTAGTATTCTCCATTTTATCCTCTTTCTTTATCCTCGATCTCATTACATTGCATGACATGTCACAAATTGAGCTAGTCTTGGACGTTTATCTATGAACAGCGACTTAACTCCTCAGTCTATAGCAAGGTTGCCACTTATTTTGACCCATCAACTTTTTTGGTTCAGGTTCAATTACCGGCACATGGCCAATACTTTATCCTTGTACAGGTTAGCTATTTTACTCGTATAACAAGCTCCTTGTGGCTTTCTTTATGTTTTCCATCCTTATCTTTGATTTTGCAGGACAGTGAAACGGCTCGGTATACCTGATGAGAGGATAATACTGATGCTTGCTGATGATATGGCCTGTAATTCCCGAAATAAATATCCTGCACAAGTCTTCAACAATGAAAATCACAGGCTTAATCTGTATGGAGATAATGTAGAGGTGAATTTTTCAACACTTTTCTTTTTGCCCTTTTTAGCTTCTAAGCCTTCTGCTTTAAAAGTTCTGCCATTAGTCTCCATGAAAGTTGTGAGGAAGACATGAAAGCCACATAAAATGGAAAAAAAAAATTATAGGGAAGGTATTTTAGAGATTTGGTCATATTATGGACCTTTCCGGTTCTTTTCGTAGAACATGTATATAAGTGAAATTATTAGCTTCCTGTTAAATGGGTTACATACTTCCCATGCATACCTCAAATCTGAGGGCCAGGCTTAACTTTATAGATCGTGCTTGATTTGTATACTGATTTAATTTTGGTCTTTTTGGAATTTCTGTCTAGTTAGTTAGCTTGTGTCCTACTGTTTAATCCGGTGGCTCAAGCGGTTAATCCAGTGAACTTCATTTCTTTACGTAGTTTGTTGCACGTGCTAGATCATTTGTTTTCTGGCTTTACGTGGTCATAGACATTAATTTATTTTTCCTTCTTTTACTGACATTTTGAAGTTGCATAATCTGTGTTGGAACAATCTTGTATGCCATTCTGCGTGCATGTAATGCGTGATTTGACTATTAAGAAGCATATTGACATGCTTTTTTGTTCATCTGTTACATACTTGGAACAATTTTTCTTTTCATGGAGCCAACATTTATGTCATGCTTCTGCAAAGGAAATATTTTTATTATCAGTCGATGATTACTGAGAAGTTTCCAGGTCGATTATCGAGGTTATGAAGTTACTGTTGAGAACTTTTTGCGGGTGTTGACTGGGCATCACGAAACATCTGTTCCAAGATCCAAGCGTCTTTTAAGTGACGAAGGAAGCCACATTCTTCTTTACATGACTGGGCATGGTGGAGATGAATTTTTAAAGTTTCAAGACTCTGAAGAGCTACAAAGTCATGATTTAGCCGATGCAGTGAAACAAATGAAAGAAAAGCGCAGGTTAGACGATTGATCAATTACATTTAGGTTTTCATCGAGTCGTATGGATTTTCTGTATTGAAATAAATCACTCCATTATCCATCGAAAGTTTTGTTCTTTAGTAAAGGTTCTAGTATGTAGGAATATATAAATTGTCTGACAGAAAAAGAACAATTGTCCGACATTATAAGAACAATGAAAGTATGTGAGCCAATGATAATAAATAAATGAAAAAGGATATAAGGAGAAACAACTCTCATTTTAATGAGAGACATACATCTGTTAAGATATTACATGTTCTGAACATTGGAAAGGATGGGCTGTCCATCAATTTGTGGTGAATTTGTGGTGATATACCATGTTTTCCTTTTGGTACTTTGGTTTGGTGGTCCTTTTATAAAGATGGATTCTAGGAATTGGCTTTCAAATAGAAAAAAAATCTTATGCCCTTTCATTCTTCATTTCCTCTCACTTTGTTCTTCTCCTAGAGTTCTAAAGATAATTTGGGCGGAAAGGTCATTATTCTGGAACATTTAATAGTAAGGGTCATTTTCATTTAATTGATGCCCCTTGAGATCATTCTACTTGACTGAGCTCCATATTAAGACTTGACGTTGTTAAGACTGGTGAAATATGTTGTGCCTAGCATCTTTATTCCTTATATCATCCAAATTTATATCACTAGTTTGACATAAGGGTCTTCTTAAAGAGCTAGTTTGGTCCTTGCCTTCTACCATTGGGACAGGCATCATTGGATTGTTGTCATTTCTGTCTTATAAAAATTGATCATTTCACTATTTTGTCTATTGATGTTTGTAATGTTTAATCGTTTTTATTTCAGGTTTAAGGAGCTACTTATAATGGTGGATACTTGCCAAGCTGCCACTCTCTTCAACCAGGTATGTAATTGTCCCAAAGGCAAGTAGTTTTTGCTTTTCTAGGTTATTAGTATGACGGTTAGACATGTAAGTGCATCACTACCATTCAACCCAGTTTGAATGTGTTAGAATATTTAAATAATAAATCATGCTTTCATATAAAGTTTAAGTTTTTAGAACAGTTAGTTGTAATTCCATAAAATCAAATATGGTGTCAGAGCTAAAGGTCTTGAGTTCGAATCTTTATAGGCTCCATTTGCCTTCCACGCTTGGTACTAGGCCAGACTAAGCACACCTTCATCTAAAGCTTAAGCTTTTAGAATAGTTGGTTGTAATCCCATAAAATCAAACATGGTATTAGAGCTAGAGGTCCTAAGCTCGAATCTTTTCAGGCCCTATTTTCCTTCCACGCTTAGTACTAGGTAAAAGACCAGACTAAGCATGAGAGGGAATATTAGAATATTTAAATAATAAACCACGCCTTAATCTAAAGCTTAAGCTTTTAGAACAATTGGTTGTGATCCCATAAAATCAAGCAGAATGGTTTGGGCTGTCTTTGACTCTATTAGTATGGTTATATTTAGTTTATTTTTGGGGGTGGGCACTTATCATATTCTTCTGCATCCCCGATTCATTACGTCCCTTGCAAGCATGTGCTTTTCTAGATGAATTTTTGGATCAAACATTTGGATCACTCAATTATCTAGTAAATATCGCTGTTAAGTATTCAACTGAAGAATGAATTTTAAACCTTTTGACCATTGAATTGACGAGAGAGTGTTTCTTATCACTCATAAGAGAAATATTCTCTGAACTTGCAGCTTCATTCCCCAGGAGTTTTGGCTATTGGAAGTAGCAAGAAAGGAGAAAACTCCTACTCACATCACTTGGACTCTGATGTAAGTATATTGTGTGCATTCATTTTTGACCAGGAAATTACTAGTGTTGTCCAGTTCCTGATGGATATTCTGATACGCTTGCCATTATATTGTCCCTGGAGACAGGTTGGTGTTTCAGTCGTGGATCGTTTTACCTTTTACACCCTTGCTTACTTTGAGACGCTGAATATGTACGACAATGCTTCACTAAGCAGGTATCTGCAACTATGCTACTAAAGTAGACATTAGGCAGTTCCTTTTTGTGGCTTTATGTTGTACTCCCAGTTCTATCCTTTTTGCCCTTCCTGGTGTTCATGATTTTCTTCCAGTTCTCAAACCCAATGATGCTTGTAGACACCATGATGTTATGTCTACCATTAAATCTGACTTACATAGATAGTATGGTTGAGGTTTAGTAGACTTGTCCTTTAACCTTTGAAGGTCCTTCTAAAATGTTTCACTATACATTTGACCATATTTGTGGAGAATGACTTGGTTTTAATTTGATAAATTGATCCATCAGCATTTTTTGGGTGTGCTTTGCAGCCTTTTCAGTTCGTACAACCCTAGTTTGTTGATGTCCAATGCATATTACCGAACAGATTTGTATCAACGACGTCTAGAGGAGGTATGGATCTATTTCTTTGCTTCATTGATTCTTGGATCGTTTTGGATCCTTAAATTTGCTGTTTTGGTTGAGTAAATGCATGGAAGGTCTCAAAAAATCAGACACTTGATTCTATGATGTCTATTACCTGATTTTAAAAATCCAACTTTGAATGTTTATCCCTTGGTTTTGTTCAGAGCACATGTGATTGCCAAGTCATGAGGTAGAAATTATTGGTTACTTTGGAAGTTTACTGCCTCCCTTACATGATTATGAGTCCCACATGGTGTACTGTATTGAGAGGGAGGGACTATTCCCAGAATGACTAATCATTTCCCACAAGCAGAACCTACATTCAATTAGTTCGGCTGCTCATCATCAGCTTTACTGCCATACTGTCCTTCACAGATTGGCTTTCATCGCTTAAACTCTGAAGCAAATACTCAATTGCATCTGTGGCTTTTTTTGCAGTTTTGAAACAATCTACCTAATTGATTTTTTATTTTTATTTTAAATTCTAATTGATTTTGTGCAAAATGGTTAACAATAATCATGCAGCATGATAGTTCAGTTACCGAGTTTAAAAAGATATGCTTTTAAGCTGATGTTTATGTTCCATAGACATGAACAAGACAGTGAAAAGATTTACTGTGTCCAGGTGGTTGGGAGCTTAAGAGAACAGGAAATTCTTTAGGAACATCATACTGCACACTTGCATCAAAAGTTTTTTTGTGAATAATGGCTTATTTTCGTACTTTTTCAGACTGTAATGCTATCAAATTTTAAATTTACTTGGGGATAGTTTCATCGAATTGGAGTGATTGCAGGTGCCTGTGACAAACTTCTTTGGTTCAGTGATGGAAACAATCTACACTTATTCACCTTACCGATCTCCCCAAAGAAAAGACTCCCGTAAAGGTGATATTAGAATGTCTCCAGACCAGTCCATTGAGGATGGGAAGGAGAAAATGTCACAGGAAACAGATCTGGTTGACAATGGTGACCTAGAGACGGTATATGAAATTTGATTATTTATAGCAAAAGAACTTATGTTGATTGAGGTGATTTTAATGGCAGTGGATGTTCCTGCAGATTCAACAGGGTCTTCTTGGATGTATTTGGAGTGATCTCCATATTAAGTTGGAAAGCTTTGGCGATGGTGATACCTTAGTGTACTATGGCATGCTGATGTTGGTTCCATTTTTGGCAGTTTCAACATGGATATCCTTGTGAAGGTAGAGGAACCCCTTCTCTGAACTACTAAGCTCCATTTGTTGCTGCAGGACTTGCTGCATTTGAAACTTCGACTTTTTGATGGGCTGTTGACGCTTTAACATCACTCTGCATGCTTTTCCTCTCCATCTTTTCAGGGGATCATCAGACTTTGTTTTTCTGCTTGCACTTCATCTGGATACTCTATTTCACTATAAATTTTAATTCGTGAGTATTACTAAGGTCTAAAGATGCGCTGAAAGGAAATGGCTGTCTAGGCCCAGTCACAGAAACAACTCACCATTCCGTGTAGAAGCGAAATAGGCAGTTTTTACCATAGGACAAATTCTGTTTGATCCCACCAACAGACCTAACTTCCATTATTTTTGTTATAGCCCTTTCTGCTTAATTCCAAGTGAGGCTACCCTGCCAAGTTCTGATTTTTCTTCTTCTGGCTACAAAGATGGTTTGGTTGACCAGGATGTCTCTTGCCTGTGCTGAAATGGCTGTACTTTGGTTTCTGAAATGTCTGATCCCAGTTTTAATTTTCCTCATCAGGTTTCGCCATTCATAATGCATTCAGCGGGAAGAATCTGGCATGCGTGTGGATGGCCAATGCTAGTGAGGATGATGCAATTACAGATGTTCACATAGCTAGTAGAGTGGAGAAAAAGAAATACTGCAGCATCTGTCAGGCATGAAGTTCCACGAGAGAGTCGCCGACCACCAAGGTGGCACTTTGATTTGTGCTTTCATGCAAGCCCGGCTATGCCATCATCGTTTATGCAACGGGAACCTTTTTCTCCGAGTTGCGTGACACATAATGGTACCCCAGCACCGATCTGGTGATTGTGACGATGTAATATATTTTGGTTTTGCCGTGAAGGGACATAAATCTATGCGGGCACCAAATTTGCACGGCAGTGCCTTCTTATTGCTTCTCCTTCTGTGTGATATCTCCTGCCAGAACCTTGTAATTCTAGCAATTAGACTAAATCGAAGCTTTTCTAGTTTGGCTCAGTCCTCTTAAGGAAATCTACCATTCCGAACTTTTCTGTTTTCTTTTTTCTCTAGATTAGTACTAAGAAAAACTTCAAAGCTTCAAAGTGGTATACTTGAGATAAATTTACTCTAAACTAAATATTTGACCACAAAAAATCCAAAATCGGTATATTTATAATAAATTTATCCTCAGTTAGTTCTCGTTAAGTTAAGTTGGATCAGTATCACAAAAATTCACAAATTGATATATTTATGATAAATGGAGGGTATTACACTTGTCGACTACCACTAATGGATTAATTTTTTTGTAGATGTATTAATTTCGAATTTTGGTTTAAGATAAATTTATAATAAGTTTATCAATTTGAAGTCTTTTCTTTTTAATATAATTTTGTAAGATGGTCCTTCAAATATGTTACAGTTGATAATTCTACATACAAGTTGATCATTTCAAAATTATTGGCAAGCCAAAAAAATAAAATGAGAAATAAATATGGTTAGATAAATCTCAACAATAAACGAACAGTCGGCAGTCCTACCTTCCTCCACATTATCTTCATAACCCAAGCGGCACTCCCTCTTTCGAGTTTCTACCGTCGTGTCGATTCTCTTCGGCGCGTGCGCCTCTGTTCCGGGTAAGACGATGTACGATTGTTCATGCATTCTTCTTGCTTTCTTCTAATTCTTGTTCTCTCACCGCTCGGTCCGGCTGACTCCGTTTGCCCTTTGCTCCTCTCTTCGCCCGCTCGCACGTCACCTGTTCGACGGAATTACCCTGGCTATGTACCGTGCGCCATTATGATAATGAGGCATCCTCGCTTTTCCCGACGTTGATCAAACGCGGTTCTAGCTTTTCCGGTTATCATGATCGTCTCCCACTTGGTTATTCGCGTCGCATGGTTGATTCCTGGCGTTGCCTTCGCTTGAGAAGCTGCCCCCGATAAGGGACATTGAAGTAGAATTTCGTGGTTTGTGACCGCAAAGCGGTTCATTTCGTAATGAAGAGATTTAAGAAGCTGAAAAGGCTGCAGTATTGTCAATGGGCTCTCGCGAAAATTGAATTGGAAAAGCATGGTGTGCTGTTTCTTGCATAGTACAGTCTTGTCCATATGCTGCGTGTTAGCATGGATCGCTCCAAGCGTTGGTTTCTATATGGTTTTACTTACGCTTTTTCATGGGCTTACTTGGGTTTAAATATAAAGCAACATCTGTTAACTCTCAGTCACCGAATTCAAACTTACCTTTCTGTCGATGATTTTGGTCGGGTCATTCCATGGTTTCAGTTTGACCTATCGAACAATCTAAGGTTTTGGAGCTTCCTGGGACGTTAGATGAAAACAGGCTTCAATCTTTAGAGCTTGGATTAGTGGGTCATTGGTCGTATGATTTTCAATTTTTGAAAGAACAACTGTGAACTCTATTCTTAGGCACGATGCATGTTTGGCACGCACGGATGATTGAAGTTTGACATACTTTTGACAGATGCTGCAGGTTCACATGCTTTTCCTTGAGAGACATTATGATTGAGAAGGTATTTATGTGCCGACTGCTTCACAGGATATCCAAAAGTTCAACTCTTCCTCAGTCCTTCATCCTCTGGCGAAATCCTTTACTACATTTCTCTTCTTCTGAGTCCAACCACCTGGAATCTCAACTGCGACACCAAGAACAAGAGTGCTCTAGTTCTGGTTACTCTATTGGGTCCCCTGCTCGGGTCCAGAAGCTCATAGCCTCTCAATCAGACCCCCTCCTTGCAAAAGAAATCTTTGACTTTGCCTCTCGTCAACCGGATTTCCGCCTCTCTTATGCTTCCTTTCAAATTTTAATCCTCAAACTGGCCCGTGCAAAGCAGTTCACCCTCGTTGACAATGTTATCATTCGCCTTAAATCCAGTCGTTACTCTGTCACTCCTTCTCTCTTTTTGAACCTTATAAAGATCTATGCGGATGTGGATATTCCTGACAAAGCCCTTAAGACCTTCTACACTATGCTTGAATTCAACTGTAAGCCTTCGCCCAAACACCTAAACTGCATTCTTGAGGCACTCGTTTCTCACCGGAACTACATCCGCGCAGCTTTTGATCTCTTCAAGAATGCTCACAGACATGGAGTCTTGCCAAACACTAAGTCGTACAACATTTTAATGCGCGCCTTCTGTTTAAATGGTGATCTCAGTATTGCCTACTCTTTGTTCAATCAAATGATTAAGAGAGACCTTCTTCCGGATGTGGAGTCGTATAGAATTTTGATGCAGGGGTTGTGCAGGAAAAGTCAAGTTAATACAGCAGTTGACTTGTTGGAGGATATGCTGAATAAGGGCTTTGTCCCTGATGCCTTGAGTTATTCTACCTTGTTGAATGCTTTATGCAGGAAAAAGAAGCTTAGGGAGGCCTACAAGCTTCTTTGTAGGATGAAAGTCAAGGGCTGCAACCCTGATATTGTACATTACAATACCGTTATATTAGGGTTTTGCAGGGAGGGGCGTGCAGCAGATGCTTGTAAAATACTTGAAGACATGCCATCAAATGGCTGTATGCCAAATTTGCTGTCTTATCGCACATTGGTTGGTGGGTTATGTGATCAAGGAATGCATGATGAGGCAAAGACTTATGTGGAGGAAATGGTATCAAAGGGTTTTTCTCCGCATGTTTCAGTCTCCCATGGCTTGATTAAAGGCTTCTGCAACGTTGGTAAGATTGAAGAAGCTTGTGGAGTAGTTGAGCTGCTGCTAAAGAATCGGGAAGCACCTCACAGCGAATTCCTGGCTTATAATTTTAGAAATGATATGTGAGGAAAATGATAAGGTGAGAACCCAAAATGCTTTACAAGACATTTTGAAGATGGAGATAACACGCCACACAAGAATAGTTGATGCTGCTGCCTACTTGGAGGGATATGTGATTGGGAAGATACGAGCTAAATCAAGGAGACAGTGAATGTTCTGGTACATCATCCATCAATCTCTATATGAGATGATATCTGGCAGAACCATATTCTTTCAAAGGTATGAATGTGATCTCATGGTCATCATTTACTGTTTTGAGCTGTTCTAAGTGCATCATTCCAGTGTTATTCTGCTGTCCCGAAGAGGTCCTGTTGTTTTTCTTTTTCCTTTAAAATACTCTAAATTACTGACAATCATTAAGGTTCACAGTTCCAGAATTTGGTTTTTCAGTAAAGTAAATGATAAAGGCCACATTAACACTGCTGATTAGACAGCTCTCCATATTATTCAGCCAAGCTCCCTGTCAAGATGTTGTTCCTGGTAGAACAGGCAGGCATTGTTTTCAGAAGTAGACTGGAATGGCAAGTTCAAACAGGTGAACCAACGGTTGTCTTTATCATCAACCCTCTGTAGTCAAAACTCAGTCGGAACCTAACAATGATAGATGAGGCCTGATTCAGGTGGGTCTTGTGTGAAAGCGAAAGATGCATGTTAAGGTTATCTCAAATCCCGTGCTCTCTAGGAAGTTGCCGAATGGGCCTCATCAGTCCTATTTATCTCCTGATCGAAGTATATATCAGCTTTTCTTGTTTGAGTTTATTATGCCCTTGTCTCGACATTACAAAATAAATAAATGAATAAACTAGTGTTGTTTTACGCACAGACAAGGCCACTCTTTTGTTCGGTTACGTCCAAGCATTCCTTCATTTGTTAAGTGGGTACAGTACATTTAGAAATAATGCTAAAGATAGGAACACTAGTGTCGATACTATCTCTTTAATTATATAATAGATAGGCAGATTGAGAGCAATGGAACCCAATCTCCGCCTCATTTGTGAGCGCATTATGATAGCTAAAGTGAGCGGTGAGTTGTGTTGCCAATTACCAAGAGTACATATGTAGATTTTGTCACAAGAGGAGATGACTTATGGGTTGCCAGTTGATGTACTTATGATCAGACTAGTTGAACTGGTTGACTCACCAACTGGATCCGCTCCAGTATTTTTCACTCCTGTTCTAGTTATGAGCACAGTAGCATAAGTTTAGTTTTGCATCTTTACCATTAACTATTTCGTTTATTCTTTTCAGCCTCCAAATAGCTAAGACTAGAAGAGAGGACGAGTAAAATCTCTAATAGAGTTCCTAATTTAAGTACCTTGTTTGCTTTTCAAGCGAGTCTTGGTTTCACCGTCTGATTTTAGTTTTAAGTAGGTAAAATCTTGCCCTCCCAATATGGTTCCCTCTAGAAAGAAGATAAATCTTCTTGTTTGGCTCAGGTAATTAGGAGAGTGAGACACCGCTCATTTTAAGCTCAATCTGTTAAGTTTGTACCGTGGGATGTTTTACTTTTCAAAGAAACTTGCTGAAGTTTGTTTTATTTCTGACATTTATTTTTGTCAGCATGAAAATAATCATGGACATTCTTGCTATTTTTTTTTGGACAGAGACAGGGAGGTGAGGCGATGGCCAATTTGCATGTGATGCAGCTACTCCATCCCGAGAGATTAAGTCTGAAAATATGCTCAAAGACGGCGAGACATTTCATGCAGAACTGGTGGCTTGTTGGGAAGTCCCTTTTTATGGTTCTTGGAAGTTCTGGGATGACAAGTACGCAATGTTGGTGCAGGCAAAGCCATAGCCATGTAAATCAGGGTGTAATATGGCAGTTTCTTGGTATGGCAGAGAACGATGTTTATTTAAAGGAATCTTGTAAATTCACAGAAGTCAGTTTATCAAAAGAAGTTTGATAATAAAAACAGAGAAAGCTCTTCCCTATTTATCAAATTTCATATGAAGGTCGGAACCAATTAACGGGTAATTATCCGACTCATCTGATTCAAGTTATGCCCGTTATAATTTCAAGATCAATCTTTCAGGCATTGCCCAGTGACATATTTAAGTAGCCACATATGATTACAGAATATCTGTGGACAATTCCAAGAGCGTGCCTATACATTACTCAATCTTGACCAACGCGAACCACTTGTTTACCGACGTTACGCCCCTCAAATAGCCCCGCGAGAGCACCCGGACAACTCTCTAGCCCTTCAACAGTATCTTCCACATAACTATCTTCCCTTCTCTGATGTAAGATATCGCCTCATCCAAGAATTTTGGGTACAAGTCATAGTAAGCAGATACCATAAAACCTTCCATCCGCAACCGTTTATACACAAGAAGCATCAGATTTTTAACCCCTTCAGGCTTATCCATGTTATACTGTGAGATCATTCCACATACTGCTATTCTACCATGGAGTCTCATGTTGAGCAGCACTGCATCGAGCATTTTGCCTCCGACGTTCTCAAAGTATATGTCAATGCCTTGAGGAAAGTACCTGCCATGCCACTATCAGTATCTTCCCTAGATATTTCGATGAACTACAGCAATGGATGCAAGGACATCAAGCTGTTTTAGGACTATATTTTTGAAGCCATCCATAGTCATGAAAATGGAATGCTTATATCGTATGTGAGACATGGCACAATCATCTAGTTACAGTTAGATATCTTTCACTAATGAATGATTCAGTAATGTTCTGTAAATAATAGAAAACACGACAATGATGTTTTCCACAATAAGCTAGCGAAGCCAAGTGAAATAAACTCTGACGTATTTGCTCATTAGTGACAACAGTTCTGCTTCTTGATGGGAAAAGGCAATTGGCAGGCACTACTTAGTTCGTTAAGCAAGAACCCACTGATGTAATTACACTTTTTATAAAGGATTATGTCAACGGGCACCCATGAGCACTGGTTAAGTAACTGATTACAAAAATTATACACCAACTGTTATGTGGAATTAGTATTTGGAGATTGAACTATTCCTTATTGAATATGCTTAACAAGTGACCATTTCATTAAGATATCTTTTCCAGTTGCTTCAACAGCTAACAATCCATTACGATTTCAGAATCTTCATGAGCATCCAGACTAATGTTCTAACCTTTTCAAAGCAGCATCCAGATCCTGCTCCTTATTGTAATTGAAGGCCTCATCAAATCCACACTTGCTTTTCAGCAAATCAACCTGTCAAAAATAAAACATGAGGATGAGGAGAGATATCTCCGAACTTGCTTGTACTTAGTCTTCTTAACTTGTAAAATCAACGCACTCAATCCTCCAAATAAAAGTGAATGCCAGGAAATTCCATGACACTATAGGTGATGTCAGATGCTTGGGCCCAGTGGATCTTCAGGAACCTTATGCCACGAATTTCATGAGTAAACTAGAGCACATCTGAAGTTACGAAAACTAAATACAAAGTGCTGTAATGAGGGGAGAATGGAACAAGATGGAAGTATAACAGAAGTTTGGCAACAACTTCAAATATCTGATGACTAGCAGCCCATCAATCTCTGAGGAGTTCTGACCAAAAAAAAAAAAAAAATCTCTGAAGAGCTGTTTCGAGAATGATCAAGGATAACGTTAAATTTCTCGTTTTATCAATTACTAATTTCACATAAAAGTAAGTGTATACGCACAATAGACTTTCTTAAGAGTATGATCAATGTTCTAAACAAAGTTCACATAGAGGCACATATAATTAGCCAAATGGACATACCTTTTCATCACTACCAGCACTACCAACAACATAGCAGCCCTTCAGTTTTGCAAATTGACCTATAATGTGTCCTACTGCACCGGATGCTGCTGAAATGAAGACATATTCACCCTCCTTCGGCGAACATATCTCGTGCAAACCAACATAGGCAGTCAAGCCAGGTGTACCTACAAAACAAGGCATTTCAGCAGGGAATCAGAAACTCAAGTCATAGAGAAAAGCGAGAACTTGCTAAGCTCCTGTCCTATTTGCCAAATTATGAGAGAAACAACAAATTACACCATGCACGTGTCAATAGAACTGGACAAAAAAATATCAGGTATTCCTTATGCACCTGCGTTTCAGCTATCTTTCACAAATAGCAGACCCAAACGGATGAATTTGAACCAGACTACAGTGAAGTCAACTGAATACTGGAGGATGGAGGTTGACTATAGACAATACATGCATGTCAATGATGAAGATGCTCGAAGTAACCTTGCCGAGTAGTATTGTTAGTCAGACCTTTCTCTCAAAAACTTGAACTGCTAGAAATTGTTTTCAATAATGTACTTAAAGCATATTTCCTGACACTCCCTACTTGAGTATATGCTGGCCTTACAGTCAAAATTCAGGAAGCGGACCACACTGAGTAAATTAATAAACAACAGGAAAACGAACAGAATACGTATTAACCAAACCATTTTTTCACAAAAGCTTAAATCTGTTAGAAAACGGGTCAATAATACAGTTATTGCATAAAATTTATTCAACAGGTATGATAAGCCAAAGGCAGAGAGATATGGACGAATTCATACCCAAGATTCCAAGGTAAAAGGAAGGCGGAATATCAGTGGTCTGTATCTTGTGGAGGGATTCAGGTGCTGTGATGACACTGTACTCCTCCCACCCAGTGATCCCCCTAACCAAGTCACCCTTCTTGTAGTTTGGATGACCAGAATCCACAACTCTCCCCACTCCATTCCCCATCATAACCTGCACCAGTTTTCACCAAAACAAGCCATGCGATTCCCATTAAGCTTCCCCAATTCTCTCTTTCCCACTTCTGATTTTTAAGCATGCAACAGACCCCGAAGGGTGTGCCCCAGATAAACCCAAAACTCAAAATTCTGTCGGTACAAGTTCAGAGAGAGAGAGAGAGAGAGAGAGAGAGAGAGAGAGAGAGAGACTCACGGAGCCGGGAGGGAAGGGAGAGAAGTAGGAGGGATTGGGTTGAGGCTTGCGCATGCGCAGACGCATGTAAGGGTCGACGGACAAGTAGAGATTCTTCACTATCACCCCACCGGAGCCTTCCTCCACCTTCAGCCTGGCCTCGCCGATCTTGATTTCGAAGTCTGTTTCTTTTGGGAAGCCAGAGACGTAGTCTTTCAGGATCACCTGCTTGTTCCTCACCACCACCACCTCCTCTCCTTCTCCCCCCACACTCTCCATCACACCCAACAAGACACCTCTCTGCCTCTCTGTCTCTGTCTCTGTCTCTCTCGGGTTGACTGGTGTGACTGAGAACACTGGGAAAGTGAGCAGAGGACACATGAGATGGAGGCGGGCAGGACCTGACTCTTTAACCCGTCATCTTATCGCGTGTAAGATGCGTGTCAGCGCATTAAATTAAAAGGGGAGTGAAATTGCGATACATGTCACACGGCCCACCTCGTATTAATTCATATTAATTTTCTTCTCTCCTCTCTCTTCTCTCCTTTCTACCGTTACTCTTTTCTCCTCTCTCTCTCTCTCCCTTGTACCACACCTTCTTCACCCATCATCTTCTCTATTTCTGTATCCGCCATGGCTAGAGCCCCAGCCCGAGCTCGAGACTCATGGCTGCTTTGACCAGGGAGCTCCACTTTGAATCCGGAGCTTGAAGTAGCCTTGGCCGCTGGAATTTAGAGCTTAGACTCAAGCTTGTGGCAATGGCCACTTGAGCTTCGAGACGATGGTGGCCCGAGCTTTAAATTCTCGTCCATGCTTTTAGTGATAATACTAGTAAAATCACTTAAGAGGGGTGAATAGGTGATAAAAGATTTTAAAAATGAATTTGATGTGGAATAAATTATTTAAAATTTTAAAGCTGATTAAGAGACATAGGATGCGTTTGGTTGGACTTTTGGGGAAAACCATTAGGAAAATGCAAAGGAATTTAAGCTGAAGAGGTTTTTCAGAATGCAAATTGCGTTTGGTAAATGGTAACCTAAAAGTCCTTGCAAAATACCTTTAGCTAAAATTGTGTTTGGATAATTTATATTTATAAAAGTCTTTATTATTTTTTTTTTTTTAAAAAAAACTGACCGGTGAAGGGCGGGGCGACCGGCGGCCATCATCTGAGGTTGCCAAACCTCAGGCGGCCCCCGAGACCACTGGTGAGGGCCGCCTAGGGTCGGGCGACCGCCGGCGACCCAGGCGAGACCCTCACTTGAGGTCGCGGGGCCTTGGCGAGGGTCGCCCGTGGTCGGGCGACCGCCAATGACCCAGGCGAGACCCTCGCCGAGGTCGTGAGGATCGCATGACGCCGGTCGAGACCCTCGCCGAGGTCGCCGACCACGGGCGAGACCCTTGCCCGAGGTCGTGCGGCCTTGGCGAGCTCACTGTGGTCTACGACCTCGGCGAGGTCTCGGGCGGGGTTGCGCGACCCAAGGTGCGGCGGCCCTCGCCCGAAAGTCTCGCCTAGGTCTCGCGACCCCAGGCGAGACGGCTGCCTGCGCGCAACCTCGGGCACCGCGCAACCTCCGGCGACGACAGGATCTAGGTCTGCTGAGGTCGCGCGACCTCGCGGCGACCAGGATCTGTGTTGTGCCTGAGGTCGAGCGACCTCCGGCGACCCAGATCCGGGTCGCGCGGCCTAGATACCCGCCAGAGGTCGCGTGACCCACCGGCAACGGTCGCTGTGACCATCGCCGGCCTCTCGCTAGTCCGTCGCCCGCCCTCAGTAGCCCTGCACCTTGATGAACAGCTCAACGAAGAAGATGAATAGCAACGAAGGAGATGAATAGTAAGCCAAAGCCAAAGCTGAAAGCCCAAGCCTTGGGCTTTCAACCTTCAGAAGGCTGGCCTTCGGGGTTTCCAAAAAATTTCCCAAACGCCTAATGCTTGGCCAAAAGGCCTTTAGGTGTCCAAAGATACTTGGGAAAGCTGTTCCCAAACGCAGCCAAACTTATAATAGATGTTTAGAATTCATTATGTGGTGGAATAGGCTTTTGAAATAACCTATAATCGTGCAACAGACTTAAGTAATGAGACAAGAGATAAGAGAATTGAGAAGTGCACATAGATTTTATAGTGGTTCAGTTAGACCAAATATATATCCACTCACCAATACTGATAGCCTAGTAACTAGATTCCACTAAATATTCAATAAAATATTATAGTTAAGTTGTGCCGCTTGTCTCCAAGCGCTTCTCCCTAAAGTTGGTGCTGCTTATACCTAAGCTGATATGACTCACTATCTTACACCAAAGCACGCACTTATAACACTGTCACCACTTCTCAAAAGACAAGTGTATATGATTGAAGTTTGCTTAGATTTTGGAATTTTGGAATTTTAGATTCTATGCTTCGTCTCTTACTTGCTCATCAGTCATTGATTTTCTTAAATCTTCATTCATTTTCAAACTAGCCATTGAATAGTATCCAAATGATCATCTTCCAATATTCCCGTTGGATAAAACTGTATCAAGAAGATTTAGTAGCCATTGAGTGATAGAAACAAATTTTATAGTGGTTCGGCACAACTTAACTATAACCTTTTAGTAGCTATTGCACATAGATTATATAGTGGTTCGATTAGACCAAATATATATACACTCTCCAATACTGACAACCTACTAACTAGATTCCACTAGATAATCAATAAAATGTTATAGTTAAGTTGTGCCGCTTGTATCCAAGCGCTTCTCCCCAAAGTTGGTGCTGCTTATACCTAAGCTGATAGGACTCACTATCTTAAACCAAAACACGCACTTATAACATTGTCACCACTTCTCAAAAGACAAGTGTATATGATTGAAGTTTGCTTAGATTTTGGAATTCTAGATTCTATGCTTCGTCTCTTACTTGTTCATTGGTCATTGGTTTTCTTAAATACTCATTTATTTTCAAACTAGCTATTGGATAGTATCCAAATGATCATCTTCCAATATTCCTATTGGATAAAACTATATCAAGAAGATTTAGTAATCATTGAGTGATAGAAATAGATTTTATAGTGGTTCGGCACAACTTAACTATAACCTTTTAGTAGCTATTGCACATAGATTTTATAGTGGTTCGGTTAGACCAAACATATATCCACTCTCCAATACTGACAGCCTACTAACTAGATTCCACTAGATAATCAATAAAATGTTATAGTTAAGTTGTGCCACTTGTACCCAAGTGCTTCTCCCCAAAGTTGGTGCTTCTTATACCTAAGCTAATAGGACTCACTATCTTACACCAAAGCACGCACTTATATCACTGTCACCACTTCTCAAAAGACAAGTGGATATGATTGAAGTTTGCTTAGATTTTGGAATTCTAGATTCTATGCTTCGTCTCTTACTTGCTCATCGGTCTTTGGTTTTCTTAAATACTCATTCATTTTCAAACTAGCCATTGGATAGTATCCAAAGGATCATCTTCCAATATTCCCGTTGCATAAAACTGTATCAAGAAGATTTAGTAGCCATTAAGTGATAGAAACATAATCCCTAATTGATTCGATCGTCTATACAAACAGAATGTTAATTTCCATAAGTAGAGCTTCTCCATTTGGAAAGTTATTGTCCTCAGGATCCAATTGTTAATTAATTAGATTTAGTCAATTAAATCTATCTTGATGTAGAATCCAAATCAAATCACTAATTGTTATACGTTTTGGGCTTGTGTCACATTTTGTCAAGTTATTCTGTTCTAAAATTACTTCATTCTGAATATGTCATGTTCAGTACTTGTGTTGTTCTGAACCTATTCCATTTGAAGTAGATTTTATAATCTGGACATAATTCTTAAGGCAAAAGATCGCTTCAAGTGTCAAAAGTTGGCACAAAGAGACACTTAAGTGTCAAAAGTTATAAAAGTGACACTTAAGTGCCAAAATCGGAGTTTCCTACCAGGCTCTGATACTAGTGCGGCCAAAATCCGGCCAAAATGCTAACGTGCACAATTTCCGGCGAAGTAAGTGCAAAAACGGTGTCGTTTTGATGCTAACGTGGTAAAAAATTAATATAAAAATTAAATAAATGAAATTTAAAACTAAAGTGATTCATTTTGCTCATATTTTGGCACTTAAGTGTCACTTTCGTAACTTTTGGTACTTAAGTTGGCACTTCAGGGGTCCCAGTGTCTAATTCTTAATAATTTCATCCTTAAAGTCTACATCTTCTGATTCTTTCAAGTATAATTTTTGGCAATATCCTTTACACATTATATCATCTGTATAGCGGCTTGTGCATCTTTTACCTAGTTACTCAATCATTAAACATGTTAGTAATTTTTGATTTATTTTGTCATCTTCAATACATCATAAAGGATTTCGTTAATAGCTAGATATTTGAGCTTGAGCCTAAAGATGCTAGCTTAAACTCGAGCTAGCAGCAGCCATGGCGGCTTGAGCATGAGGTCGTGATCAAAGTTGCGATATCTCGAGCCTATAGCCACGGCCACCTAAGTTTTGACATATTGCTGTCATGGTCTCACTTGATCTCAAGCTTACGGAAGCCATGGCTGTTGGAGCTTCAGGAATTTGGTTATGGATGCTCCATGGGAAAAAACAACAGAGAAGATGAGGAAAAAGTAAGCAAGGGAAAAGAGAGAGGAGAGAGGAAATTTAATGGAAGGTGGGCCTGTGCATTTCATGGTCCTTCCAATTTAGTGTGCTGGCACATCATTTTAACATTTTCCATGCCATAGATTTTTTCTTTTTGAGATTGATTGCGTTTCATATGGTTGTTTTTTTATTAGATTGCCAAAACAATAACATTGTCCTAATTATCAGCTCAGATGAAATCATCATCGCTTTGGTTAAATTCCACGCTACAATTACAACAAATTAGTTTTGCAAAAAAGAACATTACATGATTTATAAATGAGGAAAAGTATTTAAAAAGTCAAAAATCTATCGTACTGATATTAATTTAATCATAAAATTTTTAATTTGACCAATTTAGTCTTCAACATTTTCACATTGGTATAAATTCAGTCTATCCGATCAATTTTGGTTTGTCAACACTAACGTGGATGTTGGTCGGCTAGCCAATGTTAATGTGGCAATTTTTAAATAATTTTTTTTTTTTTTTTATTTTTTTCTTGTTCCTTGTTCCTTTTCTTTTCCTCTTCTTTTTCCTTGGACTTCTTCTCCCCATAGTGGCTGCCGAGGGTCGTAGGCAAGGTCGCTTCACCTAGATCTAGGCAAGGCGGCCTTCGCCAGCAGTAAGGCCATGGCGAGGTTTCCCTCCCCCAGAATTGGGCGAAGCCGCCTTGCCTATAGCCCTAGGCGAGGTCGGGTGAGGGCTAGTGGCTACTAGCAAGGGCTTTGTGGCCCTTACTGAAGTCTCGCCAGCCAAAGCAGGGAGAAGAAGCCCAAGGAGGAAGAAGAAAAAAAACAATAGGAAAAAGAAACAAAATTAATTAAAAAATTCAAAAAAATAAAAAAATCATTTAAAGTTACCACATTAGTTTTGACCGGACGGCCGACGCTAATTAGCCAAAATTGGCTAGATGGACTGAATTGATACTAATATGAAAAGATTTATGACTGAATTGATACAAATTAAAATATTTATGACTGAATTGGTACAAATTAAAATATTTATGACTGAATTTGTACCAATATAATAAATTTATGACTTTTTTTTTGTACTTTTCCCTTTATAAATCATATAGATTAAGTTCATATTAACCGTATATCACATGGAAATTATCTTGTAGGACTTTCACAAGTTAATAGTTGACATGATATTGATACACACTAACTACAGATTATGTAATAATTGTTCTCGACAGTTGAACTTTGTGACGCACATAGGATTGATTTAGATGCAATGACCCTTGCTTGGTTAGGGTGAAGGCCTAACGCCCTCGCTTATGGTAGGCGAGAGGGCAAAGGCCCTCTCCCAGACTTCGCCAGGCCATAATTAGGAAAAATAAAAAGAAAGAAAGAAAAGAAAAAACAGAAAAGCAAAAGGAAATTGTCAATGTCCGTATTAGTGTGTCACGTAGGATGGCTAGCATGTATTTTAGCGATTTCTAGGCAAAATAGGCGGGATGGACTACATTGACAAATCATAAAAAATTTTAGGATTCAATTGGTATAATTAAAAAGTTTAATATTGAATTAGTATAAGTATACTATATTTAAAACTTTCTTGGTACGTTTCTAAATTTAATAGATTTATAGTTGTAATATCTCATGGTCATTTCAAAAGTTTGCCCTTCCCCTCTTCTAATTTTGAGTGAACAAGTGATACGTATCTATTTACCAATGAAAAGTAAAAGTGTTATGATTGGAAATTGTGTGCTATTCACAAGGTCAATGTCCAAATAGATGATAATAAGAGAGGAAAGGAGCAAACTCAGGGACGGAGAGAAAGATACCTGACATGCTCACCGTAATAATGATGTTCTAAAGACAATCGTTCAAAGCACAGACATCCATTTGTGGATTGACTCATTCAGATTGGAAGCCTATCTAAATTTTCTTGGTGCACTATGGCTGACAATCCAACTTGATAGGTCATTTTCTTAACGGGGTGATCCAAGTTATAATTTTTGTTCAAATATTGCTGAGTTGGCAGTAAATACCGTAGCAGGAAACACGTGACGTGGAGTTCTATTTAACAGAAGTATCATATTGAGCCGATTTCTAAAAATTGAGATACTCAATTGAAAATATATATATCGAATTTCCCAATAGAAAAAGTTCAAACATATTGTACAATTTCATCACCCCCATTATCTATTTTCCGATCAAATTAATTGCATAGAGCATAGTAGCATCGATCCTTGACTGAAATCTCATTACAGTATATTGTAGATACGTGCAAACAAGTTTTCGTCCTCATTCTCTTGCTACTACTATTACTTGTTTCCCAACATTGCGGCCGCTGAAGAGTCCAACCAGTGCCGATGGTCCGTTCTCAAGCCCCTCGGCCATGTCTTCAATGTACACTATCTTTCCTTCCCTGATGTGAGGCAGCACAAAGTCCAGGAACTTGGAGTACTGGTCGAAGTAATCAATGACCACAAATCCCTCGATCCGGACTCTGCCATAGACGATATGCATCAAGTTGGTGACACCCTCAGGCGGGTCGCGGTTGTACTGTGATATCATACCACATGCGGCTATCCTGCCTCTAGCTCTCATGTTGAGGAGCACCGCGTCGAGCATTTTGCCCCCACGTTCTCAAAATAAATGTCAATACCTTGGGGAAAATATCTGTCAATAGCGCGAACATGCAAATTGTCATGAAAACTCTGTATTCTCTTTTATGTTAACCTTAATGTCACATCTTAGTTTTCAAGGACATGCCTCTGCATAAAGTTTTTGGAAATTTTGGGTAACAAGCCACCAGCAAAAGCAGACGTTGATTCTACATTAAGTTTTTGGACATGTCTGTTCCTACTTACTAACCTCTTTAAAGCTGCATTGAGATCGTGCTCCTCTTTATAGTTGAATGCTTCGTCGAAACTGAACTTGCTCTTCAACAAATCAACCTGTGCGTGGATTACCAAAAGAGAGCAGCACGAATGAGAGGTACACGTTTTGCTTATAGTGGGACTCACCTCTATAGCTTGGAACTGGAGAATGCAAAACAGCTTCAGATGAATTCTTAAATTTAGCCCCACCAAACTCACGAGTCTCATACACAGTTTGGAACATGATAAAATCGCAAACCTTCTCTTTGCTTCCAGCAGTGCCGACGACATAACATCCCACCAACTTTGCGAATTGTCCCACAAGCTGTCCAACTGCACCGGACGCCGCTGATACAAAGACGCACTCTCCTTTCTTAGGGGAACACACCTCGTAGAAGCCGAAATAGGCGGTCATCCCTGGCATACCTAAAGAAAAGATACACAACAAATCAGCTAATCGATGCACAACTGATCATCATTGTTCTTCACCAACAAACAAGTGGAGAATGTCACCAAGAATGCCAGTGTAGTAAGAAAGAGGCACATCTGTGTGCTCGATTTGAAGAGGCCTTGAGGATCGGCGATGAGACTGTACTCTTCCCATCCTGTCATGCCCCAAACCAAATCTCCCACTTTGAATTCTGGGCTTCCTGAGTCCACAATCTTGGCCACTCCAAACCCGGTCATAGGCTGCATTTAAACATCGTCCTGAGTTCTCTATAAATATAATTCGAGGGTTGGCTATATTTTCCAACACGAGCTGCAAGACCATTTCTAAGTGCTCAAGATTCTTTATCATCTTATGGACTCACTAGTCCAATGTGGAGCTCAGAGTAAGATTGATCGATCATTCTTTTAGACTACATTTCTCTTTAATTACATCTGTTCTCTGTCAATGTTCTTTGAGCTTGACACAGCCTTATTATCTAACATGTACCTATTTTCCTCGTTTATCTTCTTTTTGCCCCCTTTCTGTTTTCTTTGGCTATCCATCTTTATTGCATTCACAGAAGAGCCTGCAAGAGATAGAGGGAGTGACGCGGGACCTATGTTTTCGAAGATTATGACTTTTGTTTTATTTCCTTATCTTTTCTATCTTTAGGAATTATGTCAGAACACTCGGTGATTTGTTTCAACTTCAGTAGTTATCTATTTAGATATGTAAGATTTATTAGGATAGAATTTCTTATCGTTTACTTATTTTTCATTTTGTACTTGGAGTTTCGTTAGGATTAATTGGACTAGCTGAATAAAGGGTTAGTAATTATTTGTTCTTTTCCCTAGAATATTCCTCTTAAGGGATTTTGCACCTTAGTGCATGTTAGTGAATTGATTTATGTCGGGAGAAGTACCAAAAAGGTTTCCGAACCTATTACATTAGTACTAATTCGGTCCTAAATTTTTTATATATGTGTTAATTGAGTCTACCTAGAAAATTTTGACAAGAATGTGGTACAATTAACATTAATATAGACAAGTTTTAATAACAAACTGATTTTTTTTTATTAATTTCCTTTTTTTTTTTTTATTTAATTTTTAACTAATCAGCAAGGATATCAAACCCTCACTTGCACCTGAGCAAGGGCCCAAACTCCTCACTTGATGACTTGATGTCGACGAGGGTGTGGAGGCTGTCGCCCCTCATCGACAAGCCCTCTCATGTGGCTTGTGAGAAAAAAATTTAAATAAATTTAAATATTATTAAAAATTATTCATATTAAGGCTGATCATATTCGCGTCAACAATTTTCAGTTAAAATTGACCGAATGAACTTAGTTGACAAAATATTGAAAATTTAATATTTATTGATACAATTAACAAATTTAAAACTAACTAAGTACAATACATTTTAATTTTTTTTTTTTATAATTTTCCCTAAAAATTATTAAACATTCAAGTTTAATTATAAAGAATTAATTGAGTCGAGGTGGAGCTCAATTAAGTTGACTCCTAAATATTATTTGAGTGGAGGAGCTCGACTTGACTTGAGTCAAGCACGCCCCTTCATCCGGTCAAACCAAACTAGGGGGTGATTGGGGCCCACACGATCCAGTAGGTACGATGAAGCGGGTTCGGATGCACCGAATTCACCCAAAGATAGCTCTCTCCCAGAAAAAAAGAAAGATGGGACGAGTTAAAGGGATAATCAGCTTAAAGATATTCCTAAGACAGAGACAATCATTTTGTAGACGACTTGCAATTTATATAAGACTAAAGGATGGAGATCGCTTACGGAGCCAGGAGTGTAAGCAGAGAAGATGCTGTCGGGAAGGGTGGGGCTCATGAGGATGCGCATGTAAGGGTCGCAGGACAAGCAGAGATTCTTCACCACCACCGCTTTGGATCCCTGAGGAACTTGGAGCTTCATCTCCTCCCTCCTCACTTCCATGTCATCTTCTCTGGGAAACCCACTCACGAACTCTCTCAGTATCACTTGCTTGTTGCTGACTGTCACTCCCTCCACTTCTTCACCGCTGCGCTTCTCCATTCTCCTTACCTCGCTCTCTCTCTCTCTCTCTGTCGGCAGGAACTTTCTGATGATTGTGTTCCTGCGTTCGGGTTGTGAAATATATAGGACCGAGGAATGTGTGGTCTGGTTTTAGCAAAACAAAAAGAAAAAAAAATGAATGTGGTCTGTATTAATATTCTGGTCGAAACCGTCCTACACGTTCATGTCTTGTCACGTGTGGGCTGACAAAATCTATTCCACAATTGATACGTTCGACTTTCTTAAATTCTTTAATTGCGATTTTTGTCGGCATATGCAACTGAGGTAAAGACTTATGATTGCGGAGCGAAAAAAATCAGACATGTCATAATTTTAATATGGTGCTCATTTGATTAATTATGATAATTTTTTTCTCCTTGCCTTTCTAAGTTTCTATTGTCGCTCCTTTTCGCTCTCCAAACCCTAAGCTTCAGAGCACGGTGGACACCATCATCTCCGTGTCCACAATTCCGCTCTGTCGTTACTCGTGATCGAACACTTGGGCTTCACCACCATTTCATTGCGTACACCGCAAATCACACTCTCTGTCTCTGTCTCGAGCAATTTCTCTTGCTTCCAGGTCTCTCCGAACTTACCTTCCAAGCTCACTCAGGTATGATTCCTTGACCCCGCCTTGTGCGTTCGCTGCGTCCCTCTCCTCGTCCTTTTGAGTTTGGGGATTCTGCGAATCTAATGCTCGTTTCGCCGTCCCCCGTGGTCTAGTCCCTCGCGAGATGCACACGATTGGTAATGTGGATTCTTGTGAAATTGGGTGAAGAAACGGCCGTGCTTTTGCCTAAATTTCTGAGGTTATCTGATGTTCTATTCGGGTTGTTTGAGGGACGGAAACGGAACGGAGAGGCGGAGTGTTTTTGGTGTTCCTATCGGTTTGGAGCTTGATTTTGGTAGATTGAGGAACCATTTTTACTTTATGATGCATGGAGTTATTACTTGCCCGTTGAGTGCACCGAACGACATAGATTGATATTGGTTGAGCCATGTCTATGGCCATGGACGAGGCCTGAACTTGCTAGATCCGGCAAAGTCGTCCCTCACAACAAGCAATTCAAGAGGAAATCAGCATCAAGTGCAAGTTGAATGCTGTTAGTATGAGTTAAAGCTAAACATAAGTTATTGATAGAATCTACCAACCTGCAATTCTGACATCATTCGGGTTTTCGAATACTGGCTTTTAATGTTCTTCTGTTACTATCTGTACATGATGCGCTAAGTAATTTTAGATGTCAATGTGCATTGCAATGCTATTGCCAAAATAGGTTTGTCTATAGTTTAAGCTTTTTGTCATATTTCCATTCTCTTGAAATAATTTCAAATTTATTCTCTAAGGAAAGTAATTCCATGTTTGGCATTGTCTATGATCTAGAGATAGGTTAACCTAATTTTGGATTGTTTGTGCTTAATTTTCTCGATTGAATAGTTTACTAAACTTATTGTTGCCTATTGGAGATGAGAAGTTGGTAATTGTCTTGTGACGCCAATGCCATACAAATACCAATCAAGATATTGTTGAATGTGTATCTACGGAAGTTTGTTTGTTTTGCTATTCTGTAAATGTTTGATCTTTATTTCGAAATATCCAAATATATTCAAATTCTTGTTGCATATGCGTGAAGCTGATGTATCAAGATAACATGTCAATGGAGGTGGAGGGATGTGAGGAGAAGACTCTATCACCAAATTGGAATCGTCAGGCAATGAATTAAAGAAAAGCCATCCCCAAGCATGAGTGCAACAAATAAGATACTTGATTCTCGTTTTCCTTCATTGTGATAAGAGAGAGATATACATTTGATTGCTGCAATCATTATGCAAGAATCAAAGATGAGAATGGAAAAGCATATCAAGTGAAGTGTATTCATCGCGAGGCTATGTATAAATACTATGTTGCTAATGGTACTTCTACAATGAGGAAACACTTGATAACATGCAAGATGTTTCCTCGCAATGTAGATAAGGGACAAAAATTATTTGCACCACATAAGACGTGGCTGGTAAGCTAAGGGGAGATTATAGTACTAGTAGTATATTATAAACATGGACATTAAATCAAGAGCATTGTAGGCAAATACTTGCTTGGTTCATCATAATTGATGAACAACATTTTTCTTTGATTGAGTGTGTTAGATTTTATGATTTTGTCACTGAGTTACAACCATTCTTCAAACATTTATCACATTTTATAGTGGCTAGAGATTGCATGAAGATATTTTTTTGAATTTGTATGAAGACCTACTTTGGTAAGCCCAATTCTAAGATCGCACCCACAACTAATGCATGGAGTTTCATTCAAAACCTAAGTTATTTGTATCTCATTGCATATTTTATTGATGAAACTAGAAGTTGCATGAAAGAATCATCAATTTTATGGTGATGCATATTCACATGGGTAAGGAAATTGGGAAAATAATGGAGAAATGCATTTATGAGTGGAGAATAGGGGAAAAAAAAGGGTGTCTGCTATCATCATGGATAATGCTAGTTCAAATGATGTTGCTATTGGCTATTTGAAGGAAAAACCTTTCTAGAGAAAGGTTGTTGATCTTATATGGCAATGTTTTACACATGAGGTGCACTGCTCATATATTAAATTTGATTGTCAGAAATGTGTTGACTATGGTACGTGAATCTATTGCATGTATCCGAAATGTAGTTAGGTACATGAAGAATTCTCCCATAAGAACCAAAACATTTCAATCTTGCATTGAGAGTGAAAGAATCACTTACAAAGGTTTGATTTTTCTTGACATCACCACTAGATGGAACCATACTTACCTCATCTTAGATATTGTCGTAAAGTTCAGAAAAACTTTTGAAAGGATCGAAGAAGATGATTTATCTTTTCGCATGTGAACTTAACTATGATCTTTCTAAAGATGATGATTGTGAAAATGCCATTATTCTTTTGGAATTTCTAAAATTGTTCTATGATGCCATAAATCAAATATCAAAGAGTTCATATATTACTTCAAATGATTACTTTGAGGGGATAGCTCTTTTATATAAATATTTGAAAGATGCAGCAGATGCTTCGGATCCCAAGTTTCAACCTATGGGTACTAAAAAGAAAGAGAAATCTAACAAATATTATGGGAGTTTTGATCAAGTGAATATCATGGTATTGATTACGGTTGTGTTGGTTGGATCCCGAAGCCAAGTTCATTATGTGAATTTCCTGTATGGAAAAATATATAATGATGAATACAAAATTAATAATGCGAAGGACACATTGGAGCATTTGTATGAAATTTACAAGCAATATTTTCTTGCTTCAAGTGATCGAAATTTTGGTGTTCAGAGTTGAGTGCTAGAAGTAGTGGTTACAATGCCGATGCCTATGGTTACAAACATGAAGTATGACATCTAAGCTTGGTGGAGAACTTTTATGCACTCGAACCAACAAGTGTGCGATGACAACAAATCTAAGCTTGATCGATATCTTAGGGGGTGCATGACAAACCATAATTTTTGTTCCAGAAATAACTTTTCTATTCCAGACCTGTTTTTGGAATAGAAATCTGTTTGATAAACTTATTTCGTTTTTCTATTTATGGAATAGATTTCTATTCTAGAAATAAGTTTGGAATAGAAATCAAAAGTAGAAATTTTCTACTTCTCTATTTCTGGAACAGAAATGAGAAATAAAATTTGTTCTCATTGTTCGTCAACCGGTCCTTCATCCATTGCCACCGACCACTATCCGTCAGGTGCCATTGCCGCCGATTCGCCTATCCGAAAGGAAGAAATTTTGTGTTGTTATCAAACAAATTTCTATTTTTAGAGTAGAAATTTTGTGTCGTTATCAAACGGTTATTTTTGCTTAGAAACTCTTCTAGAAATAGAAATAGAAAAATCTATTTTTGTTCCAGAAACTATTTTGGGAACAGAATGGTTGTCATGCGCGCCCTTAAAGATAAAAATGGAAATGTTCTTGATCTTGACTTTTTTATGTGAGGGAAGGCTAGTGGCTCAAAATATAAAATCCCATCTTTGATAGCTTGTGATATTTTGTCTATTCTCATAAATACTATTGCTTCATAATCAACTTTTAGTATATCGGGTCTTGTGCTTGATGGCTTGCAAAGTTCTTTGGTTCCCAAAGTAGTAAAAATTTGATTTGTAATCCAAATTTATTGAGAGCTATTTGAGTATTGATTAATGTTAAAGAGTGCATTAAGAATATAGAAAAATTTGAGTTGGGCAAGTGATATATATATATATATATATATATATATATATATATATATATATATATATATATATATGTATGTATGTATGTATATAGTAATTCCTTTTACATATCTAATGAGTGAATGCTTTATTTAATCGCTTTCTTTTTTAAAATGTAGATTGTCTTAATGAGGAGATTATCATCGGTAAATATACTAGTTGAAATGGAATGATTATACATAGTGAGGCTTTCTAATTATTAGGGATAATTTTAAATAAGGATCTAAAGTGCTCTAATTTTCTTAAATAAAGGTTTGAATTGGACATTGTTACAAATGAGAGCTTGAAGTTGCCAAATTGTCTCAAATAAGGGCCCTTTACAAGCTGATGACTCTTCCAACCATCGAAGAATTTTAGTTAAAAAATTGTAACTATATATATAATTTTTTGATTTTTTTCCCTTTTTAAAAAGAATCATTGATGGCTGGCAAAGGTCACTTGCATCGGGCAAGAGCGGCCGAGCGAGGGCCGCCCTCACCAATGTTGGGCGATGGTCGCCTTGCTTGGGCTAGGCAAGTGAGGACAACCCTTGCCCTTAGCTAGCCTCGCTAGTGTCAAGCGAGGGTTGCCCTCACCTGGGCTAGTGAGGTTGCCCTCACTTGGGTTGGTAAGGGTGAGGGCGAAGGTTGCCGTCGTTGGATCCGATGAGGAGCACCCTTGCCCAATTCCGACTAGGTGGCCGAGACGGGGGGGGGGGGGTAGACCCTCGCGAGAATCGACGGGGCAACCCTCTCCCCAACCCGGAGAGGGGTGACCCTTGCCTGAGTTCAATGACTTTTGCGATGGCTAGCGGAGGGAAGGAGAAAAAAAAAAAAAGAAAAATGAAAAAGGAAAAAAAAAAAAGGAAAGAAAAAGAAAAACAAAAACAATTTTAGAGAATAAAAGGCAAAAATGCCATTTGGTTTAAGAGTTTAGGCCCTTTTTGAAACTAATATAGTTATTTCAAGCTCTTATTTGAAATAAGTTTTACTTGAGGCCCTTATTTGAGATGATTCAACTACTTCAGGTCTTTATTCGAAATAATGTTCAATTTAGGCTCTTATTTGAAAAATAAGAGTACTTCAGGCTTTTATTTGGAATTTTCCCTAATAATTATTTTAGTTTAGTTAATAGAAATTTAAAATTTAAAATTATTGTGATTAACTATGATTGTTGTTTCTTTTAATTTTAGGCGGTTAGAATTTGGAATGATTTTTCATGGGTGATTGAGGACTAAAGTTCTATAATTTAGGTTTTATGTTATGTGTTTTGAACTTTTTATTATTTATTTTATGTATTCATCTTTTATGGATTGTTGTTATTGACAAATGAGAAGCTTTTATTTTTGTTGCTGCATTCACCTTCGTTTTGCTTAACAAAAAATGAAACAAAAAAAAAATTGAACCTATAGACCTTGGAATCTATGACGGAGTAGGATTTAATTTCCAGGTCTCGACAAGTAGATTCCAAATACCCAAAAATGAAGAACATATACTGGAGGGTAAAGAAGCTGAAACCACTCACCCCTTGTATGCTCTTTCATCTTTATCCTACATGTTTCCTTGGACTCTGGCACGTAAAAGGTGCAGTTAATTATCCACAGAGAAAAGAGGCTATATAAAAGCTTGGTGGAAGTTGGACTTCTATAGAAATAAAACCAAAACACAAAATTTCACGTTCAAATCATGGATGGGAATTACATTAGAGACCCAATATTGGATTAATTAAGAACAGATGCAAGGCCAGTCTTCATTAGTTCAGCCCGGTATCGTGTGAGCTAGGACCCTCGCGAGAACTGACGAGGGTAACCCTTGCATGAGTTCAATGACCTTTGCCATGCCTAGCAGAGGGAAGGAGAAAAAATAAAAAAATAAAAAGGAAAATAAAAAATAAAAATAAAAAGGAAAGAGAAAAAAAAGAAAACAATTTTAGAGAGTAAAAGGTGAAAATGCCATTTGGTTTAAGAGTTTAGGCCCGTTTTGAAACTAATATAGTTACTTCAAGCTCTTATTTGAAATAAGTTTTACTTAAGGCCATTATTTGAGATGATTCAACTACTTGAGTCTTTATTCGAAATAATTTTTAATTTAGGCTCTTATTTGAAAAAATAAAAGCACTTCAAGCTTTTATTTGGAATTTTCTCTAATAATTATTTTAGTTTAGTTAATAGAAATTTAAAGTTTAAAATTGGAATCTATGACGGAGTAGGATTTAATTTCCAGGTTTCGATAGGTAGATTCCAAATTCCCAAAAATAAAGAACATATACTGGAGGGTAAAGAAGCTGAAACCGCTCACCCCTGGTTTTGTATGCTCTTTCGTCTTTATCCTGCATGTTTCATTGGACTTTGGCACGTAAAAGGTGCAGTTAATTATCCACAGAGAAAAGAGGCTATATAAAAGCTTGGTGGAAGTTGGACTTCTGTAGAAATAAAACCAAAACACACAATTTCACGTTCAAATCATGGATGGGAATTACATTAGACCCCCAGTTGCAGGCTCCATCAGTTCAGTCCGGTATCGTGTCAGCTAGGACACGCCCCGGGCTCAAGCACCCAATTTGTGATATACACTAAATTATATTTCCCCTGTGATAAAATTTCTTCGGGTCCTAAGTCAAGTATTAGAACTCACTCAATTAACTAGGTATGACTCTCTCATTTCACCAACCCAAATTAAAATTAGGGTTGCTGTCCTTTTTTTATTTTATATTATTTTGGGTTTTGTAGTCTTGGGGCAACTTTAAGCAACTGGATGGCTGTACCAAGCCAGAAGCTGTGCCATCAGCATGGGCACAAGATGCTGCGGCCAGTTGGTTCCAGTAAGTCAGCTTCACGTCTTGCATTCTTATTGCGGTGCACGGGTACTTTGAGCTGCAGTCGAACTTCACGGCCACCAAGGTTGCCGATGTCCCGTAGATGTCTTGGTATGTCACATCGCTCACTCTAACGCCCGAAGCCTGTTAATATAGAAATGAGAACATGATCAATAAAAGAAGATGGAGTGTTCATCTCAATGATATAATATCAACTGCTTTTCAATTTCACTTGACTGGTGGAATTTCACAGGGAGGGAGTTTTTACCTGAGTAGGGCAACCGGAGCTGTCGGGGCAGTAATTCTGATCGATGATGATCGGATTTTGGACATTGTTCATGATGGCATGCTGGAAGAGGATGTTCCTGGCAAAGCCGTTGCTCGGCCTAGCCCATGACTTGATCCTCAATCCATTTTGTGTGCCGGTGAATGTGACTGTCTTAACCGTCACGTTCTGTACACCGTCCTCTTCTTGATCCTGGCCCAAGCTCCCAATGCTGGAAACCAATCGCATAGAAAAATATATCAGCAAGTCAAGTAATGAACAATGCAAAATGCGGTGGCACTATATTTATATATATAGACACACACATACTAGGTTAATGACAATAAAAGGGTTCCAACTTCGATCAATTAAATACCTGATGCCATGTCCGGGTCCGCAAGCAATGTTTTCGATCCAGAGATTGTTGGTGCCGGGGCCGATGGAGACACAATCGTCGCCTGTCCCGATCTTGGAATTGAGGATGGTGACGCCGGTGGAGGCAGTGATGTGGATGCCGTCAGTGTTGGGGCTGGTCCCAGGGTTCGACACCTTCACGCCTTGCACCTTCACGTTCTGGCAACCGCTGATGACGATGTGGAACATCTGGCTGTTGTGGGAGCTGAGTCCGCTCACCAATATGTTTTCGGAGTTGCTGATCATTAAGTTCTGCAGCCACCCACACCAAGATGACCAAACACTAATCAACCGCCGTCTTACCCAAAACACTTAATACTCTTCATTTTCAATCGTTATACTAATGCATAATCCCATCACTAACTGGGGTGAAAGTTTCCCATGATTCGGGGCACTGGGCATCACCTGAGTTTCTTAAAACAAGAATGTGTATCGTCGACCTTAGTAAATAAGATTATCTTGACTTTAATATAAGCAAGCGACATGAACCTGAAAGGCCAAAAGGCTCGAGTGCTTCTCACGACGAAGTCGAAACTCACTTGCACGTATGCTACTTAAAATAGTTTTCTTTTTCTTTATTCTTTTTCTTTTACGCTCTTGTTTGTAAATTTTTTATAACGTAGGAGAATTGGTCGATCTCGACTATGTGTGGGAGCTAAAAAGGTTAGCCTTGAAAAAGAAAAACCATACTCCATGTGCTATAAAACCTTCAATAAGTAGCAAGTCCGCGGTTTCACAAGGAAAAAGAGAAATCACCACAAGTTCACTCTACTTCGCACTCATGCCCTGCCCCGTGAGTCTTCCCTTTCTCATAAGTATATAAGAGTGTTACATTAAATGATGAATTTGAAAATGATAATAAGGAAAAGGCTTTTATTTAATCTTACATTGTTACATTACCCAAATTATGTGTGCGAAAAAGCCGCGAGTTCTCTAATGTGTAGCCTCACGACTTATGCAATATAATATACACTTAAGCTCTATTTGTTTTGCGGAAAATATTTTTTTGGAAAAACACCGTCCTCATTTTTTGTTGTTTGGATTGCTTAGGAAAATGAGTTAATGAAAAATTTATACCTAAATTTAGGAAAATAATTTCTTCTTTAAAAAATCGGAATAAAAAATATGATTATATGTCGACACTTCAATTAGAAACTCTGCGTTTAGGCATAAGAACTCGAACGCTTGTTCTTAGGCCCTTAACAATGAACATAGGTGTAGAGGCAGAGGTTGGGTCCACTGGGGTCCATCGGGGCCAAGCCTAAGCCCAAAGAGGCTGGATTCAAAACCCAGATGCTTGGGCTAGGGCCACAGAGATTGGGCTCAGGACACCAACGCTAGTAGTTGGACCTAGGACTCTAATACTATTGCTCAGCGCCTCAGCTTGGGTCCACAAAGGCCAAGCTGATACCCTAGTACTTGTGCTCGAGTCCTTAGTACCTGATTACGAGTCCTTTGAGGCCAGGCTCAGGTCCCCAATGCTTGAGCCTAAGACCTCATGCCCAAGGCAGGATCTATCAAGGCTAGGTCCGTGTCCCCACTGTCGTAGCTCATGTCCATTAAGGTCGCACCCCTACCTCTGTCCTTGCACTTGAGACTGAGTGGATCGGGGCCCACCTAGGTCCATCAAATCTAAGTTCATCAAGATTGGGTTGGAGATTTCAATGCTTGCCCCCTGTTCGTTGAGGTTGAGCCCAAGTCCATCGAGGTCAAGCTTGTGACTCTAGTGCTTGTGCCCGGGTCCCCAACACTTGTGCCCGATTCTATTGAGCCACAGTGCCCAAATCCATGGAGATTGGCCATAGGATTGATGCTTGTGCTTGTACCAAGGTCAGGGTCCATCGAGGCTAAACTTGAGACCCTTGTACTTAATTTTTCGGCTGTTTAGGCGCAAGTCACTAGCGACCAAACAAAGTATTATTTTGGAATAAAATCCGACTATCCTAATCAAATGGTGGAAAATATTTTTTAGTTCATTTTTAAATTTCAGTCAAAAACCAAAAAAATTATCATTTTTCTAAAATGACTTCTGAAAGATATTTTCTAAAGATGTCATATTTTTCACGAAACAAATAGTGTCTTAATAAATAACCAAACCCATAGGTACTCAATTTCTTGAACCAAAGGACGCAAAAACCCTATTAGTGTAACTGTTGTTTTACCGGTCCGATTCAACAATGCGAAACGAACTCCAAAATTCCGAATCAGTTTATGAGGATGAATTTGAAAATGTAGATGAAGAAGACTGCTGCGTGTGTTTGTCGTTGGGCTGTGGGTATTTATCAGCATAAGCATACGTACCGTAGCGCCGCTGGGGCAGCTCTTGCCGGAGAGCTTGCAAGCCCAGAGGCCCATGCCTTGCCCGTCGAGGGTGCCCCCAATCACTGACACCCCGATCACGTGCCTGAACACGATCCAGTTCCCTGCATCCCCGTTCACATTGCAGTTGGAAGGCGCGACGAGGGTGCCATCGATGCGCACCGTGATGGCCAAGTTCTTGCATGGCCCGTTGAAGGAGGCGGACCGCACCAGGAACCACCCCCGTGGCACGTAGATGGTGGCGGCCCTCATGGACCCACACGCCGACGCCCACGCGCTCTGGAAGGCCTTACTGGAATCGGTCTTGCCATCGGCTTTCGCACCAAAAGAGACCACGTTGTACTGATTTGAAGCTGCATATGCTGGCGATGGCGATTCGGACAACAACATGAAGATGCTGAGGGCAAGGACCAGATAATTCAGACAAGTGATGAAGATGAGTTCGGCCATTTTCTTGGGCTTTTTGTGAGAGAGAGGTCGAAGGGTGGGTGTTCTCGTTGTCGTAGGGCGTTGTGGTGGTGGTGAGGCTGAAACGGCTACGGAGCGATTGTAATTATAGGGGAAATTGAGTCTTTTTGGCACTATTAAAATTTGGGAAAAAAAAAAAGCGAACAAGAAAAGAACCGGCCCAACTTGTCATTGGGGAGGTATTGGATAGATAATTTGAGCAGTTTGGCCAAACTGCCCCTTTGTTAGGGGACTTTGTGCTTGCCATGTTAATAGGTCGTTGACCGGAATAGGATCGCCTTTATCAAGATGACATGCATTTCGTTTTTTATAGGGGACTTTGGACAGACGTTGAACGACATTGGAATGCAAATGTTGTTATATGGTTTAGTTCATGACGTTCTTTATAGTAAAAAAAAAAAAAACCTCTAGAGGGCGAATGGCCATGGAGGGTTGCTTTTGTAGGAAAAGAATGTCAATGTTTAATTAGTTATGGTTATAGACAAAACAAATTTAAATAATTGTCCGAAGGGAAAAGAAGAAGTTAAGGACACATAACTTATTTGCTCGGCAAACAAAAACAGTCCGCCGTTTTCCTGGCTACTCCAATGCTCGGATGTCTCTCCTCTCCTATTCATCGCCTTCGTCATTCTTTTCTTGAAATATCATTTATCATTGCATTGTGTTATGTATTTTGAGTTGGAACATGTACAATTTATGTAATATTTGGAACAAAAAAAGAAAGAGAGGAGGAGAACATGCAGACAACTATCACATTGCGTGCTTTGACTAGCGGATACTTGGACACCTCTTACACGGTTTAGCTCTCCTCAACCGATATAGAGAGACCTTAGTCTAAAATGCTTTCTTCTATAAAGAAAAGGGGAATTGGCTGTTGAAAATTTTTTAAAAGAGTGGCTGTACCATGATTCGCTAAGATTTGCAACCTGTCTTCCTTTATACAATTTCCTACAATAAACTCATTTCTTTCTTAGTATCCACGTAATTGATCCTTTTTCTTTTGTAAGACGCAAAATAGGAAATCTTCATAGATATCAAAAGATTTGTTCCATAATCTTATGGCATATAAAAAAAGATTGTCATGCTATCGATATGCATAATCAAATAATATTTCCTTCTTAAAGAAAATATATGTAGACGACGTTGGGAAGTCCCAGCATTAGCTATGGCCACGCAGTTTGCAGCAGCACGCTCTCGACTACAGATTGCGAGACATGCTTGGATCGGGCCAGTGTGCTGATCGGCGGAGGGGAATGCCATTTTACTATTGCTGCGCACGTCCAACTTCTTGATTGGAGAATGAGGTATGAGAAACATCCGCTGTCGGAGTCAACATTTATGGAACTTTTGTCAACAGATCAAAAGTTGGTAGTAAAACACCATTCAGACGGCACAAGCAGTCATGATGTAATGATTGCAATCGAATAAGATGGATCTTTTTTCCAGGTCCCAGCTTTCAAAATGAATTCGGCTTACTAGAATCGGATTCTTAACCATTTTCCACAAATCATAATAGTTGGATGAACTATTTCCAACGTAAGTATATTTCCTTTTAGAAATAAATAGCGACTTTTACTTTTTACTTTTGCCCCAAGAGACCATTCAACCCTCATTTTTTTTTTTTTAAATATATAACACAAGCATCTCTACTTGACTTTGGAAAACATTTTTAATACCACTTACCTTTTCAAAGCCGAGTCTGAAATTATTGTTATACGGAACTTACATGAAAAGAATATAATCTAAAGTTTTTTTAGTCAAAAGAAAACTTTTCGGAAACTTCTGAAATTTCTTCTTAGAAAGAAGCATTTTCTTTTTTTGGTAATACTGAACTTGTTGGACTATTTGTATTGACATTGATCAAAGGTAAGCCTAACAAAGATGTTGGCATTTGGTTGTTGCCATAACGACCTTTGACTTGACATTTTAAACTTCTAACATTTGATTAGATTCTCGACCAATCTAGTTTGCCAACTTGTTATTACGAATTAGATTAATTAGACCAACATCGTTTCCATCGTTAAAAGCAGAGGAACTACGAACATACCATGATACCCTCGGATTGGCTTGGATTGTTGGTAATTGATTGGATGATCCTAGCCTTGATAGGACGCCATTCATAGCATTGATGACTATTGGCTCCATCACAATTAATATGTGGCTCAAGATGTAATTAGCCATGTCATTTTGCTATTCCTAGAGCAATTTTCTTATTGTTGTTGACGCCTAAATTCCGTCTTTAAGTTTTTAATTATCTTTTTAATAAATAATAAATAATAAATAAACAACAAAAACAGAAAACAAAACAAAAAGCAAAAGAAAAAAAAAAAAGCAGCAGCAGCAGCCGCTCCCCTCCAGTGGGCCTCTACGGCCCATCCTCCTCCTCAGCCTGACCCAGCCGGGTCTTCTTCTGTCACGCCCCGAACCCCGAGACGCGTGAACATCCCACTTGGTCATACAAATGCGACATTCCCGGGTAGTGTCGCCGACCCAATTAATTCATTATGCGCATGCGGAACGTGTTATCTAAAACCCGACAAAAACTCATGAGATAGGAAAGCGGAAATAATTACAAACACAACCAAACATACTTCCATAAACAAATAATCTCCCAAGGTTTACATATATACCAAAAAGGGCCTGTTCACAAAAAGGGATCGGTCCACCAAAAAAAATAAACGGTCCTAAGGCTACTAGTCGGACTCGTTCTTCGATCCCACTTCGACTGGGCCCGGTCTCAAGGGCGGTGATTCCTCCATCTACGGTCCCGAAAAATTTTGGCCCACAACGGGGTGAGACATCGTCTTAGCAAGTTCAACCCCTAAACCCCTATTAGAAAGCAAATACACCCAGGGATGGCCTAGCCATCTCCTCACACACGTAAGACTTACCTTGTCTTAATTCCTTTCCCCGCAGTTAGCACAGTTTATACAATTCAACCACTCGCAATTCTGATAACCAAACAACTGTGGCACAATCACATTATCAAGACAATTCAATCACTTAGATCGTCTCAGCGATCAATCGACTCAGCCGATTACATGTCATTCTAGCAAATCAATCACTACTTCCAATCACGACCCTATAGGAAGGTTTTACGACTAGTGGCAATCACCGTTCCACTCAGTACAATTAGAATCAGTGGCATTACGGCCCCACCAGGTGCGACATTTATCAGGTGGCGAATTACGGCCCCATGGGCGCGACCTTTATCAGGTGGCGAATTGCGGCCCCACTGGGCGCGACCTTTATCAGGTGGCGAATTACGGCCCCACGCAAGAATCGGTGGCACAGCAAGAATCTCTAGTCGACTTAGCCACTACTGCGACCGGGTCTATCAACCAACACACGACAAATCAATATTGACTTCCTGGACATTCCACATTTCATCCACACACTTCAATTTCAATAGTAAACCATAACAATCAAATTTCGCATCAAAATCCAACATTTGGGTTTTTATAGCTAAAAACCCTATTTATCACAATCAACACTCAATTTACCACATCCATTCATCAAATTCAAATTCTAAATGAACAAAGAACGATCAAAGACGAAATTCTAAGCAATTGGGGTCAAAAATATTTTTCGAGTTTTTTTATTTTTATTTATAAATAATAATATTTTAATGATTTTCGGAATATAATATATTATTCTATTTTCTAGAATTTCGAAACATAAAAATAAATCAAAAATAAAACCATTTAAGTCACATCAAGGCTTATATTAAATAAACCTACTTAACCTTAAACTAAATACACTTAACACTAATTAAATCTCTTAATCCAAATCACAATTAAATAAACTAAACTAACCACCTAAACCTAATTAACCTAGGCTAATCACACTTAGGGTATTATTAACCTTCTAATCAAGGTTTAGTGAGTTAAACTCACCGGATTAGCGAGCCGAGCACGCCAAAACGACGGGGCCGAGGCGAGGATCGACTTTCCTCAAAGCGGGCCGAGCATCCGGGGCTGGGAAGCCGGCCAAAAAGGGCCCCGAAATTCCAGATCTTGGCTGGAATTTCAACCTTCTTCCATGGCCGAACGGAGGAGGAAAGAAGGGGGCTCGGGCGCGGACGGCGGAGGAGTGGCGGACGGCGGCGAAGGGGCGGAGAAGGGGCGGCGAAGGGGCGGCTTGACGGGTTGGGCGGAGCGGCACTCGGGCGGGGCAGCGCGCGGGCGCTGGCGCGCGGCGCGCTGGCGCGGACACACGGCGACGGCGGTCCGGTGGCGGCTGGTCCTCCCCTCCCAAGCTTCTTGGTTGCTGGTTTTGAAGAAAGTGCAGAACAAAAATGGAGGAGGAAGCCTACGGGAGGAAGAAGAAGAAGAAGAAGAAGAAGAAGAAGAAAGAGGGAGGAGAGAGAAAAGGGTTTTTCTTTACTTTTCCTTTTTTGTCTTTTCTTTAATCCACAATATAACCTCACCATGACATCATCATGATGTCATGCCCCACTATCTCAACTTCTCCTACAACTTTAGTCCAATGGGTCCAATTTCATTTTCCGCCGGGGCACAAAATCTCGTACCTTGATTTCTTCAATTCTAATCAATTCTCCTCCAATTGAGCCCAATTAAAATCCATAAAATTAATACATGATCCTCATAAGGTATGTGACACCCCAAGACTTCCAATTTCTTAATTCAGTCACAATTTCACGATTAATTTCACTCTAAGGCACGATATTAGTGCGTCCCGACCTATCGTGCTTTTAGAAATTTTTATGCATTCAACTTGTGGTTGATCAATCTCAAGCCATAATGTACATCTTTGACACATTGGCGACCCTCGGTTGTCGTGAAAATCTCAAGATTTTCAAATACGGACACAGGGGACCCAATCGACAGAAAAGTCGGTTCAATGCCGACCGACAAGAATAGTGTGATCTGGTGGAATCACCCACACCCAATCACATGCCTCTGTCGAGCCGACCTCTCTCCGGCTTCTAATCGACTTTTAACTGTGCCACAATGACCCTTGCAGATTAGCCCAGTCGAAAGGTCGTTTCCTAGTCAAATTCTCGAGTCTGATGCATTAGAATCTCTTACCGGCTTCACCTGATAAACTGGTTTTCACATGAGTGGCCAACTCAAAGAAATGAACTATATGTGTGCAGATGAAATGCCCGTCTTAATTTACTAAAAATAAAATTGAAAAATTCGGGATGTCACATCTTCTCCCTCGCGCCTCTGCAATGCACGCACAAGGGTGCGACGCCGGAGGGAGATAGTCGAACGGCGACGCACGTGGAGCAGAGACGACTGGCATCGGATGGGGACGTGCCGAGGGCAGTTGGCGTCGGATGGGACGCCGGCAAAGGCCATGGAGACCGGCAATCCACCTCCGTCGACCGGCCGCCCCTCGGCCTATAAATAGGACCTCCATCTCCATCGACAAACGGCATCGACAGATCGAGAGAGGGAGAGCCGGATCTACGGCTTGCAAACCTCGGACAACCCACTGAGAGACTTCAAGGGAGGTCCAAGGTCGAACGGCCACAGATCCGAGCTTCGCCGGAGGAAGAAGTAGAGAGAGAGAGAGAGAGAGAGAGAGAGAGAGAGAGAGAGAGAGAGAGAGAGAGAAGCCAAAGGGGAAAAGGGGTTCGCGTGGGTATTGCCGCCGTCACCGCCCTTGCGCCGTTGCCGTGTAGCCGCCGCCGCCATCGCCATCCCCCCGCTATCACCACCGCGCCGCCACCGTTGCCACGTCGATCCGCCCCTCCTCCTCCTCGGTGCCCACGAATCGGGAACCCTAGGGTTCCCGATTTTTTCCGGGTCGCGACCCGAGTCGTTGGGTCGGACTGGGTGGGAACCGAGTAGGGTTTCATCGGTTCCCCCCCAAAACGACGCAGAGTCGTTTTTGTTAAAAAAAAAAAAAATCGGGCTCGCGTAGCGGCCCGAGTGCGTTTTGGTTTTTTTTTTTTTTTTTGTTTTAATAAGTAAATATTAAATAAATAATTTATTTTTCAAAAAAATCAAAAAATATAATTTATTTTCGAAAAAAATATTATAAAATATTTTAATTTCCAATAAAACCAACAAATTATTAAAAATATTTTATTTTTCGAAAAATAAAAAAAAAAATCAAAAATATTCCATATTTTCCAAAAAAATGCCAAAAATCCAGAAAAGGCCAAAAAGACTTGTATTTTTCCAAAAAATACCAAAAAAATCCAAAAATCCCTTTTATGTCCAAAAATTAGAATAAGGCTCAAAAATGTTTTTTCCTCCCAAAATGCATGGAAAATCCCTGAAACATCCAAAAGCCTCGGGGTTTAAACAAGATTAGGTACCGAAAGGGCATTAGTGATTAACTAGTGTAATCAAGTCCCCGATCATAATTTTCTCTGTTTGTGCGGGGAAAAATTTCTCTCAATACTTCGCATGGGTTTCGAATCAACCCACCCAAAATTGATTAGTGGTGACTCCGTTTTAAAAATTAACTTACAGGTTAAAAATTCAGATTATTAAAGTCGTGAATTGGTGGACTTTGGAGAGTCCGGGCTTAATAAATTTAGCCAAGTCATTAGCCTCCGCCAAGGGGCCCAACCCGATCGGGCGTCGAAAAAAAGAGGTCGTGACAATTGTTGACCTCATTATGGGATTTGGTGCAACTCCTTCCAACAGTTCTTCACTGAGGTACCTTAGAAGATGGACATCTCTTTGTCGATTACCTTCTACCACTCTTCTATTAGTTGAGCACTCAGAATGCACAATAGCCTCATTACTAGTTTGTTATGATGGGTTTTCGTTGCCCACAACAATGTAGGAATTGTGACATCCATTTTTCCAATTTTGTTTTCAGTAAAACGAGACGGGCATTTAATCTTCACGTATATAGTTCTTTTCTTTAAGTTAGCCACTCACGAGAAGACTAGTTTATCAAGTGAAGCCATTAAGGGGTTTTAACGCATCAGACTCGAGAATTTGACCAAGAAACCACTTTGCGACCGAACTAATCTACAATGGTCATTACGGCACAGTTAAAAATCGATTAGAGATCGGAGATAGATCGACACGACAAGGGCATGTGGTTGAGTGTGGGTGATTCTACCAGATCGCACAAATCTTGTCGATCGGCACTGGACCGATTTTTTTGTCGTTTTGGTACCATGTGTCCGTATTTGAAACCTTGAGATTCCCACGACAACCGAGAGTCGCCAATGTGTCGAAAATGTACATTGTGATTTGAAAATGATCAACCACAAGTCAAAGGCACGAAAATTCTTAAAAGCTACTCGGTTGATTAGGACGCGTTAGGATTGCGCTAGAGTGAAATTAACCGAGAAATTGAAATTGAATTCAGATATTGGAAGCCATGTTGTGTCACAAATCATTTTATGAATGTTGACTCATCTTCAGAAGATTTTTTCTGCAAACCGAGTTTTTTGGTGAAAAATCAAAGTATGGTTATTTTGGTTCGGGAAAATTGGTAGGCCACTTTTGGTCGCACTTTTGGGATCCAAGATAGTTCTATGGTCAAGGAAAATGTGGATTTAAGTGTGGTTACATTGGATGAATTTATGAACAAGTGTCAAAATTCGTATGCCATGGGGATGAGGCAATTTGGACCTATTGGAAGATTGTCAAGGAAGATTGGAGGAGTGAGGATGGTGATGTCATGTGAGGTAATGGTAGGGTCAAGTTGGAAGGGGTTTTGACAAGTGTAAGAAGCTCATTGGCTCACCAAAAGGAGCCCTCACATCAACTTCTTCTTCTTCCTCAAATCAAGGCTTTTCCTTGGGAGTTGGGAGGGAAAAGCTGAGCGCCAAGGAAAAGCTGAGCAAAACCAAAAGCCATCGGCCGCCCCTCCTCCTTGCTCGACCGGCCGCTCACATGCCCACCGGAGTCCCTCGTTGTTGCCGCTCGTCCACTCGCCAGCTCGTTGCTCTGCCTTCGTCTGCGCATCCCGACACTGTCGTCCGTTCGTCCAGGCTACGTCTTAGTCCCTCCGCCATCGCCTGAGCCGTCGTGGTGGTCATCCAGCTCACCGGAGAGCCACCGTAAACTAGGCAAAGCCAACTCGCGTCTGCTGCTGTTCCGCGCGTCCCCGATCGTCCAGGCCGTTGTCTAGCTGCTACTCGTTGTCGCCAAGGTTGCCAGAGGTCCCGCTGGCCCGTTGGAGCCCTACCATCACCTCACCTCCATCGCCTAGCCGCTTCCGACCTATTCCAGCCGTTGGAGTTGCTGGAACAGCCCTCCTCCGACCGTGACCAGCAGCCGGAGTTCCAGCAAGTTTCGGAGCTTCAAGGCCCATTTTGGGTACCTTTTGATCCTCTTTTGGCGTCACCGCATGGTGGTTTATCGACTGCCTCGCCGTGGACTCACTAGAAAACAATTCCGGTGAGTTTAGCCCCTAAAATTTGATTAGAAGGTTAATGATGCTTTAGGGAGGTTTAGTTTAAGTTAAGTAAAATTAGGTGGTTAGATTAGTTTAGTTAAGTGTGGATTAGATTAAGGGGTGTGATTAGTTTAATGTATGGTTAATTAAGGCTAATTATATGTTTAAATTAGTATAATCTTAATTTGACCTTAATTAATTATTTTTGATTATATAATTATTTCGAAATTATTTAATTATTTAATAATATTTTATATTATATAAAATTATTAAAATATTATTATTTAATTAATTTTCGGAATAAATTTAATTATTTATTATTTCCAAAATTATTCCGAGATCTTAAATTGTTAGAATTTCGCGCTGATCTCTACTATATATTCAAATTATGAATTTGATGGGTGGATATTACAAATTGAGTGTTGATTGTGAAAAATATGAATTTTATTCAGAAAATCCCAAGTGTCGGGTTTGATACCAAAATTGGATTTTAAGAATTATATTAAATGGTGGGGTTTGAAAAAGTAAGATATTAATTTTCTGGTTTGAAAATTAATATGCCCCCACACACGTGAATAATTTATTGAACATTTTTAATATGAAGAAAAGAGGCTAGGATCACTATTTTAAATGGAAGCATTAAGTGAAATGCAAAATGTCTTGGGCCGAGTATGAATTTATTGTGTGTTAATTAAGAGGAAATTGTCCTGAGTCGTTGAGCTGGACTTACCCTTATATAGGATGCCCCATAAAACGAATGCGGGTCGCAGTAGATTTTGGGCCCATGCTCCTTCGAGAACGCCGTCAATGTAATGACGAAGCCGTGCTCTAAGGTGGGGGAGATGATGCCTAGTTAAACACTAGTAGATAGTTGAACTGTGAGTAGGCTATGTTCATGTGTGGTAGTGAATAAAAATTGGAACGCATGCTGAGTGTTGCTGACGTGCCGAATTATGGGACGGAATTGTGTGGCACAATGATTTAGTCTTATAATCAGGACCCCTATGGTTGTTGATTATGTGAAAGTGATTGCGTTCCAATTGTTTAAGTTCTTATTACTATATGTGATTGAGTGATATGAATTGTACTAACTTGTAGGAAGGAAATAAGGCTAGGGAAGTGTCTTGTGTAGTGTGGCTAGGTCACCATTGGGTGTATTTTCTTTCTAATAGGGGTTTAGGGGGTGACCTTACTAAGATAATGTCTCACCCCGTTGTGGGTCAAATATTTTCAAGAACGTAGATGGTTATACCGCCGGAGTAATACAATATTCCCGTGCAGATTACTGAGCAAGTGCATAGTTTTCCAGATCTTGGAAGTCATTGGATCTATGAGTTTGTTAGGACCACAGTCTAAATTGAGGAGGCCATGTTTGTCAAGGTGCCTCATCAATATAGAGCGTGGTTCCGCTTTGGAGTCAATGGTTTCAAGGTTGGTCCTCTTAGTGGTTTTGACATTTCACCTACTGTGATGGAGGCCATCCTAGGAGAGGGCGTAGCTGACCCTCCCAGTGGTAGGGTGGAGGACCCGTCGTCTCCGGAGGTTGATCAGTCAGAAGTGGGATCGACGAACGAGTCCGACTAGTGGTCATAGGATTGTTCCTTCTTTTTGGTGGACTGATCTTTTTGTAGGCTGATCCCTTTTTGGTGTATATAAATTCTGGTGTGATTATCTATGAAAGTATGTTTGCTTATGAATGAGTTGGTTTCCTGATTTCCTATCCTGTAAGTCTTGTTAAGGGTTTTATAATACGTTTCGCATGCATATATAAAATGAATGGAGTTGGCCACACTACCTGGGAATGTTGCATTTGCATGACCATGGCGGGTTATTCGCATGCTCGGAGTTCGGGGCGTGACAGGAATCCTATTGATTTCTAGTTCTTATCATCGTATTCTCCACAAATCAACATAAAATGTCACACTAGGCATGCCGAAAAGTGTTCAATGATAAACTTTTTAAAATATATGGATGGATTGATATGAATCAATAAAGGTTGCAAATGGTCCTTTATAGATTTTGAATAGGAAAATAAATGACAAAAAATTTAAAGGTACTGCAATTGGAAGCAATTGTGGTTAGTCATGTGAATTGCAAGAAAGTAAAGATAAAAATAAGATAAATATGTAAAATACCATTGAATTTTACGGTTAATTGAAGGGAGGGTCTACCAAAAGTACACGTGGGATATTTGTAACCCACAATCAACAATTACACATACGGCTATAACCCTTAATATCGACTGCACTACTTGATGGTTATCGACAATCTAAGATGCAAGGGTCACGTGATAAATTGATTGTCACTCCAAATCATTGCCCAAGGTCAAACAGGGTTATTGACCCTTAAGTACAGTCATGCAACCCTCATTGGACCATGCAGTTATTTGTGCATTACCAGGCAAAGCGATAGTCATTGGTTAAGGTCATCTTTAATTAAGGGCTTGAAGTGGGACCGTTTATTCAAAATAATGTCCAAAATGAACATTGTCTCAAATGGGGGCTTAAAATGGCCACTTAGTTTTAAATAAGAGCTTGAGCGAGAGCCTGAGCGAGCATGTGGATCTCACATGCAACTTTCCAAAAGCATGTTTGGGAAATTTTTCGGGTTTTTCTATTTTCTTTTCTTTTCTTTTTTGTTTCATTTCTCTTTTATCTTCTTATTGGTTCATTGTTCTTTAACTGAGCACGAGGCCTTGTACTTACACTTTCTTTACAGTTGAGAGTGTGTGATAAACCGACCAAGACAAACCAAACTCCACGGGTCAAACTATTAATCCTTAAGTCTGTTACTCATTATACTGAAGCATTTGAAGAGGGCAACAAGCTTACATGCATATGGAATAGGCCTGTAAAATTTAGTGCAATCAATACGAGATCTTAACACTAGTCTCAAAGAGTAGATTGTGTTTGAGAAAACAGGGAGACGAGATACATGACATGATCTATACTAACAATAAGCTCCTGGAAAAGCACCATAGGCTAACATAAGTTTGTCTTGCGTCCCGAGCAAAGGCCAATTCTCACAGAGACATTGGCACACTAGGGGGCTGGTGACGGCTACCACCCAGTCGGCCACTAGAAATTTTATCGAAATTTATCTTGTGAAAGATTTTCGTATACATTTTTCTTAAACATTTAAAGCATAAATTCCCCTTGTCAACATATCTCACACTCATGGACCTAAATCCTACGCGGCATTGCATGAAGAAACAACATTAACTATATAGCATTTAGCAGGTACATGCAGTGATAAAGAGCAGTTCCAAGAGCACTAAAAGCCGAGATGACCACAAAATTGTTCGAATATTACAGCTTGTTTTAAGCCTTTAACCACTTTGCACAAACATGGTGGCCATTACCGCAAGTGAGAAGAGAGAAAGGGCCACAATGCCAATCCGACGATGGATAGAGGAGCGGTTGTCGATGATGCTAGTATAAAAATCACGCAGTGACTTCATGATGTTGAGTGAAATCAGGCATTGGAAGTGGTTTTGCATAGTGTCAAGGATGAATAAGGGAAATTTTCAAACAATGGTCTAAAATGTCTTCATTTTCTCAAATAAATGCCCGAAGTAGATATTATTTTAGATAAGTGTCTAAAGTGGTCAAATTGTCTTAAATAAATGCATGAAAGGACTAAATTGTCTCAAATAAAGACTTTTGGTTAGCCGGTGACCATTCCGGTCATCAAGAAAGGGCTATTTTACAAAATATACAAATATTTTTTTTATTTTTATTTTTTATTTTCTGTATTCCTTTTCTCTTTCCTCCCCGACCATCACTAGCATTGGGCAAGGGTGTTTCTTGCCGATGCCAAGTAAGGGCAACCCTCACCTCGCTAGCCTAGGCGAGGGAGAGAGTTGCCTTTGTCAGCATTGGGCAAGGGTTGCCTTGCCTCAACTAGGCGGGCAAGGGCCACCCTTGCCGGATCGGCAAGGGCGAGCAAGGGTTGCCCTCTCTTTTGGCTAGTGAGGGTAACCCTTACCTAATCTGGTATCGGGCGAGGGTGAGGGACACCCTCGCTAACATCGGGTGATGCCTTGCTTGGGCTAGGCGGGCAAGGGCGATCATCACTTGATGCTGGTGAGGGCAACCCTCAGTTAAGTCCTATGACCTCCACCATGGCCGAAAGCGGGAAGAGGAAAAAAGAAAAAGAAAAAATAGAATAAAAGGGAAAACATTTTTTAAAAGTAAAAGACGAATATGCCCTTCAAGTGGCAATGTTAAGCCGTTTTCTGAGATTGAAAGGCCACTTCAGGTTCTTATTTGAAAAAGAATGTCTATTTTATGCCCTTATTTGGAAATTTTCCCAAAAAACAATGAAGAAAAAAGAAGATGAAAGAGAAAAAACCATAAGAAAAAAGAAAGAAAATAGAGAAACCCAAAAATACCCCCATTCTGCCTTTGGAAAGTGGTTTGTGAGATGCACATGCTTGCTCAGACCTTTATTTGAAACTAATTGTTCACTTGAAGTCTTTATTTGAGACAATGTTAACTTGGAACCTTTTTTTGAGAAAAGGGCCTCCATTTTAGGCCCTTATTTGAAATTTTCTCCAAATAAGAAAGATTATATGCCAAAACTCTTCTCTCTAGTATAGTTGGAAGTACTATCATGCTAATAGCACTTTGGGAAGCAATGGTATGATACTTAGGTATTTAAGAGTTACTACAGGATTTTTTTTTGGGGGGGTGTAGGAGAGCCGCGTAGTATTAATAGGTTTATTGAATTAAATTATATTCTTGAGTGGTAGAGATTCGTTGAATGGTGCATGTCTCGACTTGGTGATAATGCAATTAATTGTCTAAAGCAAAGCAAGAATGAAGACATTTGTGGAAAGAAGGAGAAAGAGATGGCCTTGTCATTTTTGGAAGAAATATCTACATTGGCGGACCTCCCTCTACCAATTCCCTTTTTTCAACGATTTGATCCCTATCTTGCAAGATACGTGGGAGATTGAGAGAGCAAGAGGTAATCACCAGATTTTGGGAAAATCTAAATTTTGTATTAAAAGTCTTCTCCACCGCTTTACCAAAGGGGAAACGGGGCAGCTTTAGTGTTGGTACACACACAAGAAAAAACAAACAAATCAAAAGACATACATCCTCATGTGTATCATGGCTCGTTCCGATGTGAATGCTGGATAGAGTGGCCAGTTTATAAACTTTTTCAATCCATTCGTTCATGTAATCTTGATTCGTGTTTGCATTCGTATATTTTGGCAATCTTGTTTGCGGTAGATGTAGGATCGCTGTAGGGTCATCAGGGCATATTCGGAGTACGTTTTACTCACTTTAACATTGGGTAGAGAGCATAATCACTGATGCAGGATCCATTTTCACGAAGTTTTAATATAAGAATAGGATGAGATATGGAGCCGTCCTCTAGTCGTGACTTTAATGGTTCGAGCTCAAGATGCTTCCGACTTTTGAGATTCTAGGATACGTGCAGGGCTTAGCCTCCAGAATCGTTGGATTACGTCTTAGTAGACAAGAAATGTGATTATTCCTCCGTCTCTCTCCAAACAAGAAATACCCCCACAACACAGAGACACGTCATATAATCAAACCGGGGTGGACTATTTTCTTTTTACCTTATTTATTCCATAGGACCAAAAGGTAGATAATCTGCACAACTATTTGTTACATTTCCAAAATAACATCAAATTGTTTGGATGGCGTACCATATTTAATAATGGATAAAATTTGAACATTTTCGTCATCTTTAGAATTAAACAGGTTGGCAGCATCGGATCAAACAAGAATGAAAGGAAGTAGAACAAAAAAATGAAGGGTCCTGTCTCACTAAATATCACAATCTTGCACAATGACACTTCGCCTTCGCCATACACAATTGAAAGAGAACATGTACAACACCAAAAGAAAGGAAAAGATATAAAGTTTCGCACGTTTGAGATGAATCATATCGTAGTCTTTGTGAAGGCTTCCTTCCTCCATCTTCTCACATAATTAGTCTTTGTGAAATGCTAGGGGATTCTCCTAAGCTTTTGTACCTCATCTAATTAATGATATTCACATATTTACACCATTAGAGAGAGAGAGAGATGAACTATACAGTACTTATGTTCTTTCTATTGGGAGATAAACTGCTAGTAGTTTGTCCATTAAGAGCAGCCGATTATCAAGTTATAAACTATGTCTTGTCTTGGAATGTTTGATGAGATTCAAGGTTTCCTCATGGCACTAATTCCTTAGGAAGAGAAATGTTTAACTTATGAAGAGTGGGCACAGAGTCAATGTCCTCTGATGATAAACTTTGAAACCGAGTGAATAATTGTTTAAGGTGCTCCCTGTTTGTTCTGATCTTTGGAAAGCAACAAATTATATGTTAACTTTCCGGGCCAAAATTTTTGAACATTTCCATAACTAAAGTGCAAGTCCTATTCATTGTGATCTTAGGTATTGATTTATGTATCACCATTTACATATTCCAAGAGGTCTTGGTTGTTTCTTCATACAGAATGGTGGGATTTGAGAAGAGTAAATATTCTTGCGATGAAAATAAGTTGATCCAATTATTATGGTTTATGGAAAATGGTTAAGAATCCGACTCTGGCAAGCCGAATTCATTTTGAAAGCCGTAAACTGGAAAAAAGATCCATCTTATGTGATTCGAGTTATTATATCCCATGCCAGAAACCAAAACACAAAAGTTCATATTCAGATCATGGAAGAGAATTACATAAACACCCGATATCGGATTAATTGAAATTAAGATGCAAGGCCAGGCTCCATTAGTCCAGTCCGGTATAATGTGAGCTAGGACACGCCCCGGGCTCCAGCACCCAATTTTGATATACACTAACTTATATTTTCCCCATTGATAAATTGGTCTTAGGACTCACTCAATTAACTACGCATGAGTCTCTCATTTCACCAACTCCAATAAAAATAAGATTTGCTGTCCTTTTTTTTTCTATATTATTTTGGGTTTTGTAATTTTGGGGCAACTACAAGCAACTGGATGGCTGTACCAAGCCAGAAGCTGTGCCATCAGCATGGGCACAAGATGCAGTGGCCACTTGGTTCCGGTAAGTCAGCTTCACGTTTTGCATTCTTATTCCGGTGCAGGGGTACTTTGAGCTGCAGTCGAATTTCACGGCCACTGAGGTTGCCGATGTCCCGTGGATGTCTTGGTACGTCACATCGCTCACTCTTACGCCTGAAGCCTATTAATATAGAAATGAGAACTTGATCAATAAAAGAAGATGCAGTGTTCACCTTTATGATATAATATCAACAGCTTTTCAATTTCACTTGACTTGTGGAATCTTGCAAGGAGGGGGTTTTTACCTGACTGGGGCAACCGGAGTTGTCCGGACAGTAATTCTGATCGATGATGATCGGGTTTTGGACATTTTTCATGATGACATGCTGGAAGAGGATGTTCCTCGCAAAGCTGTTGCTCGGCCTGGCCCATGACTTGATCCTCACTCCATTTTGCGTGCCGGTGAATGTTACCGTCTTAACCGTCACATTCTGGACACCATCCTCTTGTTGAGTTTTGCCCAAGCTCCCAATGCTGAAAACCAACCACGTAGAAAAATATATCTCCATGTCAACTAATGAACGATACCAAATTTGGCGGACAAATGATATATATACGTATAGGGTAATAATGATTAAATAACCAATTAAATACCTGATGCCGTGTCCGGGTCCGCAAGCGACATTTTCGATCCAAAGATTATTGCTGCCGGGGCCGATGGAGACACAGTCATCGCCTGTCCCAATCTTGGAATTGAGGATGGTGACGCTGGTGGAGGCGCCGACGTGGATGCCATCAGTGTTGGGGCTGGTCCCGGAGGCCGATACCTTTACGCCTTGCATCTTCACGTTCTGGCAACCGTTGATGACGATGTGGAACATCTGGCTATTGAGGGAGCTCAGTCCGCTCACCAATATGTTTTGGGAGTTGCTGATTAATAAGTTCTGCACCCACAAACACCAAAATGACGAGACACCAATCAATCACCGTGTAAATACTCTTCATATTCGATCGTTAATTCGGGTGAAAATTTCCCCATGATACGGGGCAGTGGGTATCACGTGACTTTCTTAAACAAGAATGTGCATCGTTGACCTTTGGGATTATAATTAGCATGATAGACCAAAAAACGGCGACGTGAAACTGAAACGCCAAAGGGCTTTGGTACTTCTCCTGATGAAAGAAACCTACTTATTTCTTTTTCTTTTACGCTCTTGTTCGTTTATTTTTGGTAACGTCGCCTATGCACGGGAGCTCAAAAGGTTAGCCTTAGGAAAAAAAAAAAAAAACTGAACTCCATGTGTCATAATATTGAATAATAGCAAGTCCGTGGTTTCACAATGAAAAAGAGAAATCCCATTAGTCCCCCCTTAGCCATGAGTGTATAACAAGTGGTTACATCAAATGATGAAGCTGAAAATTATAATAAAGAAAAGTCTTTTATTTAATTACATTATTGTATTTCCGAAAGTATGTGCGAGGAAAAGCTGGGAGTTGTCTAATGTGCAGCCTCACCTGATTAATGCAATGTAATATACACTAAATAAAATGACCAAAACCCCCGAGTATTCAACTTCTCGAGCGAAAGGACGAAAAAACCCTGTTGATGTAACTGCTGTTTCACCGGCTCAACTCAACAATGCGAAACGAACTCCAAAAGTCCAAATCAGTTTATGAGGATGAATATGAAAATGCAGATGAAGAAGACTGCTGCGTGTGTTTGTGGTTGGCTTTCGGGTATATATTGGCATATGCATACGTACCGTAGCGCCGATAGGGCAGCTCTTGTGGGAGAGCTTGCAAGCCCAGAGGCCTTTGCCCTGGCCGTCGAGGGTCCCCCCAATCACGGACACCCCGGTCACGTGCCAGAACACGATCCAGCTCCCCGCATTCCCATTCACGTTGTAGTTGGAAGGGGCGACGAGTGTGCCGTCGATGCGCACTGTGATGGCCGAGTTCTTGCATGGCCCGTTGAAGGAGGCGGACTTCACCAAGAAACGGCCCTGTGGGACATACAGAGTGGCGGCCCTCGTGGACCCGCACGCTGACGCCCATGCGCTCTGGAAGGCCTTGCTGGAGTCGGTCTTGCCATCGGCTTTCGCACCAAGAGAGACGACATTGTACTGAACTGAAGCCGCATTTGCCGGTGAGGGCGATTCAGACAACAATATGAAGATGCTGAGGGCAAGTACCACCAACGCATGATAATTCAGACAAGTGTTGATAAAAAGTTCGGCCATTTTCTTGGGCTATATTTGAAAGAGAGAGGGTTTGGTGGGGGGTGGGGCGGGGCGTCGCTGGGCGTCGCTGGTTTGCGGAAGTTGAAGGGTGAGTGTTCTTGTTGTTGCGGTGCGTTGTGATGGCGGTGAGGTGAAACAGCAATGGAGTGGGGGTATTTATAGGGGAAATTGAGTCTTGTCGAAATGTAAAATATGAAGAAGAAGAAAGGCCAAACAGAAACAAAAATAATTTGAAAAGAAAAAGAAAAAGCCCAACTTGTGATTTTGGAGAGATTGGATGATTTGAGCAGTTTGGCCGAAATGCCCATTTCTTAGAAGACTTTCTGCTTCCAATGTTAATGGCTCGTTGACCGGACTACGATCGCCTTTCTACAAGTACTAAAAGAATTATAACAAAACAAGAAAACAAGTAATGCGGGGAGTACCGTATTCTGAAGAATCCAAAATCCAGGTAGAACTCAATATAGAGAAAGAGGTATAATCTCATTCCCTCAAAGTCACCAGCCTTCTCTTGACCCACCAAATTCGTTTTGTTGTTGTGAATCCTTGTTTTAATCTCACCTAGTGATGCTCTACCAACCATCCAATGCTTATGTACATGTAAATCTCATATACCTTGTATAAGTCTGCAACTTATTTCCTGAATGATTCAGGCTGAATCTAGCTTCTTGAGCCTTCCATGTACCTAAATTGTCGCGGGGTGTGGGGGGCACTTCAAATATTGTAAGGGTTTTGTGGGGATGAAAACAAGTAAAATAAATGAAAAGAAAAAAGAGCAAAAAGAAGACTTTGACATTAATTTCGTTATAAATGACCTAACTCGAAAGGTGCAGTATATGGCCTTTCATATCATACACAAATTGTGTAAAAGGAATAACATACAAGCCCTCTGACTTTTTTGATATGTCTATATGAAGTAATTGTCAAACCTAAAGGTTATATGGTTGCCAAAAGATCTCTAAGACTCATCCTGATATAGGTTTTTTATACACGTTGTGTACAAATTGTCCATACAGGTTCTCATTGAACCATGTTCAAATTCGTTTGCATTATGTTGAATATATGCAATGACTGACTCAAAGTATTCATTTTTTTTTGGGTAATATCTGAAAGCATTTATTCACTTGGAAGACTACGGCAAATTTGATGACAAGAGAACGGCGAGAGATTGACAGTTTTGTGAGAGATGACTCAAAGTATACTCACCTCTCTCACCTGTGATGAAGGTCGTGCTCCTTGCTTTTTCATCCAATAAGATTCCCTTTCGGGGAGAAATGAAAATATGAACTAGATTCCAAGAATTAAGGCTTGATTACGGAACAAGCGAGGTTACTTTTGGCCTATCATTTACCCGAGAAAAGAACAATCCAATGGACTCCTCATTCAACGCTAGATTTTGAGTTGATTGAGGAGTGACGAAAGGCATGTCGTCTTTTCCCACGTTATAAGGCTCCCAACTTGGAATTCTAGATGGGTTTCGTGCCTCATGTTGAACGACTTTGGAGTACGAATAGTGTTATATTGTCTACTTTATGACATTCTTTATAGGAATAAATAAATAAATATATAAATAAAAGTTTAAAAGGGCGCATGGCCATGTAGGGTTGCTTTTGAAGGAAGAGAATGTCCAAATTTTAATTTGTTATAGTTATAGACAGAAAAAAATAATTAAATTAATATCCAATGGGAAAAGAAGAAGTTAAAGACCCATAACTTAGTGGCACGGCAAAAAGAAAAACATTCCGCTGTTTTCCTGGCTGTACTTATTCTCGGGTGTCCCTCCTCTCCTATTCATGGCATCCGTCATTCCTTTATTGAAATGTCATTTATCATCGCCATTTTTGTTATGTATTTTGAATTGGATCATGTACAATTTATCTCCATTTTACACCGATAATTACAATGGACATTGATTTGCAAGGGCTTTCGGATCCAGTTACGATAAACATTGAGGGTTCTTTTATCAAACATGGGATTGGTGAAAAGATATTGAGCATAACATGTGTTAGTGACGTATGAAAAGTCCAGCTGATGATCCATAATTTTTCACATCATTATGATTGACTCATTACACCATTTCATTTGGCAACATATCCATCATATACTTTTCTCAAGATTTAAAGCAAAATCAACATCAATTAATTAGTTTAATTCTTTTTCCTAAAGCAAATATTTGCTTGCAACTCATTTGCTAGATAACTTGTTCGATTCTACCACTCTCAAGGATTGATCGAGTTGATTTAGACTCAGCATTGAACCGGGTCTCAAAAATTTTGTTCATGCATTTGAGTCTAGATGAACGAGAGAATTGTTGGTGACACAGGCTCAATCAGCTTTGAAAACTTTAGGCACTCTACATCGGAGAAAAATAATAATAATATTAGTAATATGACATCGTTTGCTTGTTTATAAGGAATAACGGTGTCAGTTATTATGTTGACTTTCGGGCCTACAACAACAAACTGAAATGAAACCGAAAATTAATATAGTATTGATAATAAAATAGACTTGAAACCCTAATAAATTAGTATTATATGTATGTACGTGAGAAGGGATTGGAGGAACATGGGGAGCGGCGAAGGGTAGAGGATAAAACGGAGGAAATATCGGTTGGGTAGCGCCTTCCCAAATGGCGTGGCCTTTGCCCACCTTAATCTTAATCAGTCTTCAGTAATTACTCTCCAGTATTTTCTTCCATTGGTAATTTCTCTTTGATATAAATAAAACTCGCAACGAAACTTAGTCTCGTCGCATTTCAATTTTGATCTTTGATTGCATGTTATTGTTGATGCACTCCTTACTCCTCAAAATTGTCGATTATATCACTTCATTCTTCAGACGTTCACTGCATCCTACTTTACCCTATTATACTTTTAAGCCAACATGTATCAGTTTGTTCAAGCTCATGGCAAGCCTCGATGCTTAGCCGAAGTTAAGCGTGCTTGAAGCGCCGGAACGGTAACTAATACTGAAGTCAAGTACCCCAGGGATTAACTAGCGAAGCCCAAGGGCTATCATGGAAAACCAATAAAACTCTTGACTAAAGCTTTGTCGAATGACAATGATTGAAACCCTATAATATTTTATGCGGGGCAGATGTGAACACTTGACGTTCTTAAAAGTACAACCAGGTTAGACCTCAGGCTCATTCTAAGTTGAATAATAACATGTTGAGCACTTAGCCATCATATTCCATGAACTTCAAATCTGTACATTGTTATTATCATGAATAGATAAAGAGTTCATAAGTTGTAAGCCCTATTAAGGTAGCTATGGATCTGCCCAATTATAGATATGTGTGGTTAAGAGGCCATGTTATAAACTGCTTATTTTTCGTCCAATACCACGATGCATGTGGAGCGACCACAGTTTGTCAACTCCAAAGAATATTATAGTGGGGCTTGCACGACCTTTTCTTCCCGTTTTGGTGGTGAAAGAGGAGTGATTTTCTTTTTCTCGCTTTCTTATGCTTCCACATGGCCGAATTCCAATGTGGAGTTGCCCTTCAAGGCATCTCATCACATCCGATAATGTAGCCATAAAGCAAGCTAGCATCATTTATATATACATATATTCGTCCAACTTGATTTAGTTAGTTGAATGAATGGAGGCATTAGAACAGCAACAGTTATGTCCACCTCCCCCCAACCAAAAAAAAAAAAAAAAAACCAAAAAATTATTAACTTATGTTTTACTCTCTTAACTTTCGATGACTTGATTATGACTTAAAGAATATATGGCTCTTGTCAAACTGTAAAATTGAATATGTATGTATAAATTGTAGATCATATCTACTCATATGCCATAAGTGAAGCCGTAAAAATTCATCACGTCAAACGGGAGATTTGGCGCTGGGCGTGGATGAGCTTGCATCGAGGTCCATTCACCACTTTTGAAACAATAACTAAATGGTGGCACGATAGCCGCAATGGAATAAATATTTTTTAAATGAATAAATTTTCCTTTGAATGCAATCAATGGGGATCTACCAACGTACAAGTTCATGTACTTGGTCAACATGCTGGTGTTGAAAAAAGTTTTGGAGATGTGATTATCAATCTTAATATAAAAATGATCGAAATGTAAGAGAGTGGCAAGATCGTGGATCGTACTTCAACTAAACAAAAAAAAAAGGTTAAGTAATATGCAAGAACACATGAGAGCCATGGATTATTGCTGCAACCGGCATCAATCCCATGTGATAATCTATCCGTAGTACGATACTATATAACCCTAACATAAAGGCAGTTTATGGATAAGAGGAATCATTTTCTTTTCGAAGTCTTTGTTCAGGATGCAATGATCTGTCTCCTAATCATTGTACGAAAAGGTCAGAGGGAATGATGAGCCTTACAATTTAGAATATGCAATAAAAATTTAGATCTTCTCCCACCCTTTTTGCTGAGCTCACGTGCTGAGGTCCCAGGGAAAAACATTTGGTTCGCACATTCGTAAATACAATGGTCCATTAATGACTCAAAAACTCTTGGAGAAGTTAGATTCCACAATGATTTTGGGCGTTGTTAGTTAAAGTTGTTCGATCACCACCTAAAGAATTGCGTGGGACCATTATATCGTACAAACTCGACGAACTTCGAACATAATGTTGCCCACATTCGCAGAACCTACTTACTTATGCAATTGAAATTGTCATGGTAAAGTCCAATTTATTTACGAAAAGCATGTGCATGACAACAACTAACAATGTCAACCGAGGCCGAAGAAGAAGAGGAGGAAGAGAGTTCTGGTTTTACGGGTTCTATGAAGGTTTGAATCCATGAATGCACGATGCCATGTTTCAGGGGTTCCTTGTTTTAGGCAGATTGTGTTGCTATAGAGAGAGAGAGCATGTGACGCGATATAATGTAATGCAAGCATTGACCATTTGATTTCGGCTTGGCAATTAGGTTGTAGGATGGGCACTTGACTGTTCCATCTGCATATTCTCTGCCAAAGGATCGAACGGATCTTCAGTTGTACAAATGAACATGGCTTTGCAAACAATAGGTCTCTAATTAGGTAGGGTCGGTTTTCATATTGCAGTTGTCATCAACACAAACCGCACCTAGTACACCCCAGTTCTACTACAAGGATAATGTAACAAAAAAAAAAAAAAAAAAAAGGCACCATTATATTTTAGCCTCCTTAGAATTTATTCAGTAGCGAGGGCACCCATACGCTTCCTGCTTAAGAGCCGATGGTTGTAGATTCATTTCATTCTTGTCTCGAGAAACTTATATTTAGGTGTGGGGATATGTCGGTGGATTGTTGTCCTAGTTTCCTTTCTGTTAACTATTTCAATTACGGTCATACCCCAAAGAATATTTTACTTTCAAGAGCAAATCCCAATAACCATTTTCATATTGTTTTCCTATTGTTGCTTTATATCCTCTATACGGATTATATTTTTCTCCAACTCAGGTTGAAGGCAACTTTGCTCCTCGCATCACCTTGTCGGCGGCATTTTTGTGTGCAAATATCACATAAAGTTAGCAAATAACCAAAAGATTTAGGACTAAGTTAGCACAATTAAAAGGTTTAGTACTAAATTAGCGCCGTACAATAGATTTATGGCTTTTGAACAATTAGCCCCTTCTCTATACCTATTGATTGGTGGAGGAAATAAAGAAATGGCTTTGGGATTCCTGAGAAAATATGTGAGAGAATCCCTCTTTGAGTCGGGGTTCTTGACCATTTCGGCTTTGACAGAAGTGGCACCAGTATCAGAGTTGGGTTCTTCACCAACTTTTTCAACTTTGACTAAATTTTGCTCTAATTTCTTGAAATTGGGCTAGGGTTATTCAAATACATCTTTAAACAATGCTGTTTAACTCACTCGCTGACTTCATTTTGTTAGTGAATCACATCGGATGTTATATATTAAATTAACGTCCCGTTAAATTTTTTTATTAGACAAATCGTGGATGGCACTTATTTTTCCTGAGAACTTGAGCGGGACGCCCTCATGCTTGCAAAATGGCAGCATAGGTGCAAAGCGTGCATACGAGGTTCGTGAGGCTGCAGGGGAGAAGCCAAAGAGGAGCGACAGATGGTGAATGGACCGGGAGAGGTCATCCTCTTCGAGAAGACCTCCTCGGTCTCCTCAAAGAGGATGTCCTTGAGGGTGTAGTAGAAGATGGGGGCATCAAGCCAAGGGAGGTCCTCCACGAGCGGCGGGTCGTGCGGGCCAACCTTTTCGAAGGCGTCAAAGGAGCCGAAAAGTCTGGAATCAAATTCTGAAAGGGATGAAGGAAGGGTGTTTTCGAAAGAAAGAAGGTAAATGAGAAAGGGACTTCCGTGAAATCTGAAATGTGGGCCTATCGAAAACATGTGACCATAGTATGACTTGGCAAATCTACTCACTATTTTCTCGTCCATCAAGCTTTATATATGTAAATCGACAATCTCTTCTTTCCAATTCTAAACTAAGCATATATCACAAATACTTCCTTCGAGATCAGAGAACAAGGCCACATATACATTCTTTGTGACATCCCGATTTTTCCAATTTTAATTTTTTAGTAAATTGAGACGGGCATTTCATCTGCATACATATAGTTCCTTTCCTTGAGTTGGCACACTCGCGTGAAAACCGCCATCGGTGAAGCCGATAAGAGATTCTAATGCATCGACTCGAGAATTTGGCCAAACGACCTTTCGATCGAGCTAATCTACAAAATCATTATGGCACGATTAAAAATCGATTAGAAGCCGAAGATAGGTCGGCTCGACGAGCATGTGATCGGCGTGGGTGATTCCACCCAGATCACACCCCATTCTTGTCGATCGGCCTTTGGGCCGACTTTTCTCGATCGATGGGTCCCCTATGTTCGTATTTGAAACCTTGAGATTTTCACGACAACCGAGGGTCGCCAATATGTCAAAGATGTACATTGTGGCTTGAGATTTATCGACCATAAGTCGGATGCATAAAAAATTCTAAAAGCTAACCGGTGGGTCAGGACGCGCTAATATCGTGTAGGAATGAAATTAACCTTGAAATTGTGACTGAATTAAGAAATTGGAAGTCCCTGGGGTGTCACATACCTCATGAGGATCATGTATTAATTTTATGGATTTTAATTGGGCTCGATTGGACGAGAATTGATTAGAATTGAAGAAATCGAGTCGAGATTTTTGTGCTCGGCGGAAAATGAAATTGGGCCGTTAGGCTAAAGTTGTGGGAGAAGTGGAGATAGTGGGGTATGACGTCAAGTGATGTCGTGGTGGTAATTTTGTGGAATTAAAGAAAGAGAAAAAAAAAAGAAAATGGCCCCTTCTCTCTCCTCCCTCTTTCTTCTTCTTCTTCTTCTTCCCCGTCGGCTTCCTCCTCCATTTATGTTCTGCTTTTTGCTGCTGAAACCAGCAACCAGAGAAGCTGGGAAGGGGACCAGCTCGCCGTCGCAGCCACAGTCGCAGCTGGACCGCCGTCGCCGTCGCGCCGGACCACCGTCGCCGCCCGTCGCCGCGCAGCGACGCCCGCACACCTCGACACCCAGCCCGCGCGCCGCTCCGCCCGCCGTCGCGCCGCCCCTCTGTCCGCCCCCTTCGCCGCTCCACCTCGCCGGAGGCCGCCGAGGCCGAGTATTTGCAATTTGTGAGGGTCGTTCTAGCTGCTCACCGCCGCACCCCTCCACCGTCCCGCGCCCGAGCCCCCTTCTTCCCCCTCCGTTCATCCATGAACGGGGCTTGAAATTCCAGCCAAGATCTGGAACTTTGGGGCTCAATTTGGCCGACTTCCCACCCCGGTTGCTCGGCTCGGCCCGCCTTGAGTTTAGCTCACTAAATCTTAATTAAAGGGTTAATGATGTTCTAAGTGTGTTTAGCCTAAGTTAATTGTGTTTAGGGATTAGTTTAGTTTATTTAAATGTGATTTAGATTAAGAGATTTAATTAGTTTTAAGTGTGTTTAGTTTAAGGTTAAGTAGGTTTATTTAATATAAGCCTTGATGTGACTTATTGGGTTTTATTTTTGATTTATTTTATTGTTTCGAAATTCTGGAAAAAATTAATAATTTACTATTTTCCGAAATTCATTAAAATATTATTATTTAATTAAAAAAACTCGAAAAATTATTTTTGACCCCAATTGCTTAGAATTTCGTGCCGATCGTCGCCGTCTTTCTTAGAATTTGAATTTGATGAACGGATGTGACAAAATTGAGTGTTGACTATTATTATTATTATTTAATTTATATAATAAAAAAACTTGAAAAAATTATTTTTACCTCAATTGCTTAGAATTTTGTGCTGATTGATGCTGTGCATTTAGAATTTGAATTTGATGAATGGATGTGGTAAATTGAGTGTTGATTGTGATAAATAAGGTTTTTAGCCATAAAAACCCAAGTGTTGGATTTTGATGCAAAAATTTTATTGTTAAGGTTTACTATTGAAATTGAAGTATGTGACTGAATTGTGGAATGTCCAGGAAGTCAATAATGATTTGTCGTGTCTTTGGTTGATTGACTCGGTCGCGGTAGTGGCTAGGCTAACTGGACCTATTCTCATTGTGAATTGCCGTCATTGAGTAACGTGGCTCGGGTCGCAGTAGAGGCTAGGACAACTAGACCCATGCTCCTTCGGGAATGCCGTCGACGTAGTGACAAAGCCGCGCTTCAAGGGGAGGAGGCGATGCGACATAAGTGTCGATGTAGATAGCTGAATTGCGAGTAGAGGCTATGCCCTTGTGTGTGGCAATGAATGATTGGAATGTGTCTTTGAGTGCGATTATGATTCGTTTGGAAGTGATACCATTCCAATTATTTAAATCATTATTATTACCTGAGATTGTGTGATATAAATTGTGCTAACCTGCAAGGAGGAATTGAGACGAGGTAAGTCATTTGTGTGAAGGGCTGGGTCACCTGGGTGTATTTTCTTTCTAATAGGAGTTTAGGGAGTTGAACTTGCTGAGACGATGTCTCACCCCGTTGTGGGCCAAAATTTTTCAGGACCGTAGAATGGAGAAATCATCGCCTTTGGAGACTGTCCAGACTGAAGTGGGATCGAAGAGCGTGTCCGACTAGTAGTCCTAGGACTGTTTATTCTTTTGGTGGACTGATCCCTTTTTGTAAACTGGCCCCTTTTTTGTATATATGTAAACCCTTTGGAGGTGGTTTGTTTATGAAAGTATGTTTGGTTGTGATTGTAATTATTTCCTGCTTTCATATCTTGTGAGTTTTTGTCATGGGTTAATTAACATATTCTGCATGCGCATAATGAATTAACTGGGTCGGCGACACTTGTCGCATTTGTAAACTTTGGGATGTTCACGTGTCTCGGGGTCTGACATTCTTCCTTAAACTTTATTCCCTCTCTCTTAAATCCCGTCATGAATAAAAGAATCCACCAGTCTCTCCATTCCGTTTCACTTTCCTATTTTTCCGCTATATTTCTTTCTCCTGCCTATTACCTGACCCCTTCTCCATATTTATTCCCCAATATCTGAACACGTACGAATATATTGGGAACCCACGCCGATTACTTCTTTGTCATATCACCCAAAATATTGATAATATAAATTAATTTTTCTAACTTGGCTCACATAATTTGGCCACCTAATAATGTTCATGAGGTTGGCTACATTTCCTTCCAACGCGGGCACAGTCCAATCAGATAAATTAAACTCAGAACCACCCATTCAAAACCCATTAATAGCCGGTCCAATTTAAATGCAAATATGTGAGTCTATTACTATCAATGTTTTTAGATTAAAAAAAAAACACTCATAAAATCTATATGCAAATTAACTGATATTTTTGTTTTGGGTCGGGGTTGATTTCTAATTTTTCTATGCAATAAATACCTAAATGAGTTGTCAAAATGTAGGTATCAACAATCTGATAACAGAAAATAGAAATGTAAGCATTTTTGCCATCTCTAGAGTTAAACAGGTTGGCAACATTAAATCCAATAAGATGAATGAAAGTAGAACAAAAAAATAAAGGGTCATTTCTCCAAAGGATCATAGTACTTCATTTTTCTTTCTTTCTTTTTCTTTCTTTCTTTATCTACCTAGTCCGGTGAGGGTCACCAATGGACCCTCGTCGACTACTAGGTAAGGGTTGTGAAACCCTCATCGGTCACGGACGAGGGTCTGAGCCCTTGCCCAGTGGCCAACAAGGGTTGATCGGCCCTCGCCCGGCTTGGAAGAAGAAAGAATAAAAAAAAAAATCAGAATTTTTTTAAAAAATTATAAAAATTGTTCATGTTGGTATCAGCACGCCATGTAGAACGGCTAGTTTCCACGTAACAATTTTCGGCTAAAATTAGCCAAAGGGACTCAATTGACAAAAGACAAAAATGTTTAAGACTAAATTATCATAAATGTAATAAGTTTATGAATTTTTATTAATTTCCTCCAAAATTTCCTCATGGCACTAATTTTGTAGCAGGAGCAATGTTTGCATATGAAGAGTGGACATAGAGTCACTGTCCTCTGATGATAAACTTTGAAACCTAGTAAATCATTGTTTGAGGTGCTACCGGTTTGTTTTGATCTTTTGAAAGCGAAAAGTTATCTGTTAACATGTCGGCCAAAATTTTGAACATTTCATAAATAAGCTGTAAGTATTACTTATTCTAATGTTAAATGTTAATTTATGTGTCACCATTTATATATCCTGAGAGGTCTGGGGTGTTTCTTATTACATATAATCATTATGTTTGAAAAGAGTCAAAAGTAAAAGTGGTTATTTCTTTCTGAAAGGAAATATTCTTACGATGAAAATCAGTTGATCCAGCTATCATGGTTGATGGAAAATGGCTAAGAATCGGAATCTGGCAACCCGAATTCATTTGGACATCTATGACAAAATGACAAAACTCTTAACATCGGATTCATTGAAAATATGACGCAAGGCCAGGCTCCACTAGTCCAGCCCATAATAATGTGAACTAGGACGCGCCACAGGCTCAAGCACCCATTTTGTGTTCACACTGAACAATCTATTTCCTACTATATAATTTCTTCCGGTCCTAAGTCATATTAGGACTCACATAAATAATTAGTTATCACTCTCTCACTTCACCAATCCTAATTAAGATTAGGGATGGTATCCCTTTTTTCCCTCTATTTTGGGCTTTGTAATTTGGGGACGACTACAAGCAACTGGTGGGCTGTTCCGTGCCGGAAGCTGTGCCACCAGCATGGGCACAAGATGCTGTGGCCACTTGGTTCAGGTAGGTCAGCTTCACGTCTTGCATCGTTATTCCGGTGCACGGGTACTTTGGGCTGCAGTCAAACTTCACAGCCACCTCGGTCGTGGATGTCCCATGGATGTCTTGATACGTCACGTCGCTCACTCTAACACCTGAAGCCTGTTAATAGAGGGATGAGAACTCAATCAATATAAAAGATGTGCGTGTTCACCTTAATGGTTTTAACATGAACTGCTATTCAATTTCACTTGACTCGAAGGATTTGGAAAGGAGGGAGCTTTTACCTGAGAAGGGCAACCAGAGTCGGGGCAGTAATTCTGATCGATGATGATCGGGTTTTGGACATTGTTCATGGTGGCGTGTTGGAAGAGGATGTTCCTGGCGAAGCTGTTGCTTGACCTGGCCCACGACTTGATCCTCACTCCATTTTGCGTTCCGGTGAACGTGACCGTCTTAACCGTCACGTTTTGCACACCGTCCTCTTGTTGATCCTTGCCCAGGCTCCCAATGCTGAAAACCAGCCACGTAGAAAAATAAATCTCCAAGTCAACTGATGAACAATACCAAATATTGGCAGGACATATGATATGTATACATATAGGGTAATGAACCAATTAAATACCTGATGCCATGTCCAGGTCCGCAAGCGATGTTTTCGATCCAAAGATTGTTGCTGCCGGGGCCAATGGAGACACAGTCATCACCCGTCCCGATCTTGGAGTTGAGGATGGTGACGCCGGTGGAGGCACCAATGTGAATACCATCGGTGTTGGGGCTAGTCCCCAAGGCCGACACCTTCACGCCTTGCATCTTCACGTTCTGGCAGGCGTTGATGACGATGTGGAACATCTGGCTGTTGAGGGAGCTGAGTCCGCTCACCAATACGTTTTGGGAGTTGCTGATTTCCAAGTTCTGCACCCACACACACCAAAATGACCAAACACTAATCAACCACCGGGTTACCCAAAACACTCTCTACTCTTCATATTCGATCTTCGCACGAATGCATAATCCCATCATTTATAATGTATCACATGGCTCCGGTTTGGGAACAGAGGGTGTGACCTACGGTCCCACTTGAATTTCTTCAACAAGAATGCGGATCGTTGACCTTCGGGACTAGAAACTGAAAGGCACCAAAGGGCTTACTTGCTTCTCACGATGAAATCGAAACCCACTTTAACGTATCTTACCGAAAATAGTTTTCTTCGTATGTTGTTTCTTCTTCTTTCTACGCTCTGTTTTGTTTATTTTTGGTAACGTAGGAGAGTTGGTCGAACTCGCCTACGCTTGGAAGCTAATAATGTTGGCCTTAAGAAAAAAAGGAGAAGAAGAAACACCAAACTCCACGTGCTATGTAATCTTTAATAAGTAGCAAGTCCGTGGTTTCAAAAGGAAAAGAGAAATCACCACAAGTTCACTCTACTCGGTGCTCATGCCAATCCCCATTAGTTCCCCCTTTCCCATAAGTATATAACAAGTATTCCATTAAATGATGAAGTTGAAAAGTCCTTTATTTAATCTTACATCATTGCATTTCCGAAATTATGTTCGGAGAAAAGCCGCGAGTTTAGTGGGTAGCCTGACATGATTTATGCAATGCAATATACACTTGACAGATAACCGGACCCCCCATGTACTATACTTTTCGAGAAAAGGACGAAAAAACCTTGTTATGGTAACTGCTGTCAACAGGGCGAAATGAACTCCAAAATTCCATATCAGTTTACGAGGATGAGTATAAAAATGTAGATGAAGAAGAATTGTGCGTTTATTTGTGGTTGTGTAGTGAGTATATATGAACATATGTATACGTACCGTTGCGCCGTTAGGGCAGCTCTTGCCGGAGCTCTTGCAAGCCCAGAGGTCCGTGCCTTGCCCGTCGAGGGTTCCCCCAAGCACGGACAACCCCGTCACGTCCCTGAATAAGATCCAGTTCCCCACCTTCCCGTTCACGTTGTAGTCAGAAGGCGCAACAAGCGTGCCGTCGATGCTCACCGTGATGGCCGAGTTCTTGCACGGCCCATTGAAAGAGGCGGACTGCACAAAGAACTGGCCCTGGGGCACGTAGACAGTGGCGGCGCTTGTTGACTTGCAGGCTGATGCCCATGCGCTCAGGAAGGCCTTGCTGGAGTCAGTCTTGCCATCGGCTTTCGCTCCGAGAGAGACTACGTTGTACTGAACTGAAGCTGCGTTTGCCGGTGATGGCAATCCGGACAACAACATGAAGATGCTGAGGGCAAGTACCAGATAACTTAAACAAGTGTTGAAGATGAGTTCGGCCATCTTCTTGGGCTTTTTTTGTGAGAGAGAGAGAGAGAGAGGTTGAAGGGTGAGTGCTCTTGCTGTTGTGGTGTGTTGTGGTGGCGGTGAGGTGAAAGGGCTATGGAGTGGGGGTATTTATAGGGGAAATTGAGTCTTGTCCAAAATTAAAATATGGAAAAGAAGAAGAAAGGCCGAACAGAAGCAAAAAAAAAGGAAATAATAATTTTAAAAAAACAAATGTGATTGGGGAGGTATTGGATGATATGAGCAGGTCGGCCGAAATGCCCCTTTCTTAGAGGACTTTCTGCGTGCAATGTTAATGGGTCGTTGACCGGATTAAGATCGCCTTTCTACTAATACTAAAAGAATTATAACAAAACAGATAATGCAGGGGAGTACTCTGTTCTGAAGGATCCCAAACCAGGCAGAACTCAATGTTGAGAGAGAAAGAGATATATATTCTCATTCCCTCAAAGTGACCAACCTTTTCTTGACCCAACTTCGTTTTGTCCTTTCACCTCTCTCCCTCTCTCTAAAATGATGCTCTACCAACCATCCAATGTTCATGTACATATCGATCTTCAGTTCGTCCTATATGCTTGCATCCTTTTTTCCCGATTCTAGGGTTCCTTGAGCCTTCGATGTACCTAAATCTTCGGGAGGCGGGGCCCACTCCTCTTCTAAGACTTTTGTGGGGGAAAAATGGAAGAAACTAAATGAGGAAAAACGAGAGAGAGAGAGAGAGAGAGGGGAGATGTACCTAAATCTTCGGGAGGCGGGGCCTAGACTTTTGGGGGGGAGAAGAAACTAAATGAGGAAAAACGAGGGGGAGAGAAGGGGAGGGGGCGGGGACTTTGACATTAATTGCGTTAGAATGATCTAACTCAAAAGGTTTAATATATGATCCATCTATATTACACGCAAATTGCGAAAGAGAACAATTACACAAGTCTTCTGATTTTTCTGTTGACATACCCATATAAAGCAATTATCAAAAATAAAAAATTGTAGGTTGGCAAAAGATCTCTAATTTATATTATAATTTGATTAAAAAAAAAAAGTCTCTTACAAGTTCCCATTAAACCATGTTCATAATTCATATGTTGGATACATGCAACAAATGACTTAAAGTGTTTATTCACTTGGAAGACGATGGCAATTCTATGATAAGACCATGATAAGCGATTGACAATTTCACGAGAGATGACTCCAAGTAAAGTCCTCTCTCTCTCTCTCTCTCACATGTGATGACGGTCGTGCTCCTTGCTTTTCCATCCAATAAGATCCACCACTTTCATGGGGAAAGAAGAACAAAAAGCCCAACCTTTTACTCAACTATATTCCAAAAATTAAGGCTTGATTACGGAACTAGCAAGGTTACTTTTGGCCTCCAGTAGGAAACAATGAGATATCCATCATCTACCGAAGAAAAAAATTCAAATGGACTCCTCATTCGACGGAAGTATTGAGCTGATTGAGGATTGACGAAATGCACGTCGTCTTATCCCACGTTATAAGGCTCCCAATTTGGAAATTTGGACAGACGTTGAACGACTTTGGAATGCAAATGCTGTCATGCGGTTTATTTTATGATATTCTTTATAGTCAAATAAAGAGAATGCAAAAGGGCACATGGCCATGGTGGGTTGCTTTTGAAGGAAGAGAATGTCAATGTTTTGCTAATTCTAGTAATAGACAAAAACAAAATAATTGAATATGTTTCCAATGGGAAATAAAGAAATTGAAGACCGTTAACTTATTGCCTCAGCTAAAGAAAACATTCTGCCATTTTCCTTGGCTGCTCTTATTTTCGGGTGTCATGCCCATCCTTCCCTTCACTCCTATCCATTGCTTTGGTCGCTTTTTTTTCTTTGGAATATCATTTATCATCGGATTATTATGTTTTCTGAAGTGGAACGAGTACATTAAATCTCCATTTTACACCAATATATACATGGCCATTGATTTGCAAGGTCTTTTGGATCTAGTTTACACAAATATGGACGGTTCTTTTATTAGACATGAGAATTATGTGAAGCTATTGAGTATGAAGCGTGAGAAGTCTAGGTAATGATTCATATTTTTAAGATAGAATTCATAAAATTGATGTATTGCTCGGTTATTATGCTGACTTTCTGGCCTCCAACAAAATGAAATGAAATCGAAAATCAATATAGTATTGATTATAAAATAGACTTGCAACCCTAAAAAATTAATATATATGAATGTATCTATGTATGGGGCAAAATGAGAAAGGCCTGGAGGAACGTGGGGAGCGACGTGACGGGTGGAGCGGAAATATCGGTATGGCGTGGCCCCCACTATCCTCATCGTTAATCAGTCTTCCGTAATTTCTCTCCAGTTTTTTTTTTCTTTTTGTTGGTAACTTCCTCTCAATATGAGGAGTAAAGACTAAAAACTTGCTTATTTCTATACTAGAAATGAGATCATCTCTCGTCCCGTCATATTTCGATTTCATGTTGTTATTAGCAAAAGCAAATTTGGCTACGTATTATTGTTTATATATTCATTACTGCCTAAAAGTTGTCGTTTGTATTACTTCATTCTTAGGAGATTTGTTACATCCAACTTTACCCCATACTTATACAACAACATGTATTGGTGTGCTCAAACTCATGCCAAAAACTAGGTGCATAGCCACAGTTAAGTGCGATTGAAACGCCGAAACAACAACTACCACTGAAGTCAAATGCCCCAAAAATCAACCACCGAAAAGAAGTAAAAACTTTTGACTAAAAGCTTTGTCAAATGACAAAGATTGATGGCCCAATGATACCACTTAATGTTGGGCAAATGTGAACACTTGACGTTCTTAAAATACAACCAGGATAGAAGTCGGGCTCATTCTAGGTTGAATAATGACATGTCGACCACTTAGCTATCGCATATTCCATGAATTTCAAATCTGAATACGGTCATTATCACTATTAGTAAGGAGTTAAACAAGTTGTAAGGCATATAGAGGTAGCTATAAATCTGCCCAATTATAGATATGTGTGGTTGAGAGGCCATGTTATGAGCTGCTTATTTCTCGTCCAATACCTCCAAAGAATATTATAGTGGGGTTCGCACGACCTTTTTTTCCCGTTTTGGTAATGAAAGAAGAGTGATTTTCTTTTTCTCGCTTTCTCATGCTTCCACATGGCCGAATTCCAATGTCGACTTCCCATTCAAGCCATCTCATCTCAGCCCATAATGTAGCCATAAAGCACGCTAGCATCATTTATATGTACATGTATTTGTTTAATTCGATTTAGTTAGTTGAACAAATTGAGATATTTTAACGGCAACAGTTATGTGTGGTCCCCCAAATACTGGTAATGGGCTTGGATGAGCTTCAGGTCCATTCACCACATTTGGAATAATAATAAAACGGTGGTACGATAGCCGCAATGGAATGAATCTTTCTGAAAGGAATAATTTTTCTGGTGAAAGCAATCAACGGGGACCTACCCTTGAACAGGTTCATGTATTTGATTAACTTGCTGGTGTTGAAAAGAGATATGGGACATGTGATCATTAATCTTCATATAAAAATAGTGGAAATGTAAGAGAGTGGCAACATCGTGGCGTCCTCAGCGGTTGATTCTTGGTATATACACACTTGAATCAAACAGAAAAAAATTGGGGTCGAGTCATGTGCAAGAACACATATGAGAGCCATGGATTATTGCTGCAGCCGGCATCAATCCCATGTGATAATCTATCCGTAGTACGATATAATAACCCTAACCTAAAGGCAGTTTAAGGATAGGAGGAATCCTTTTCTTTTCGAAGTCTTGTTCAGGATGCAATGATTTATCTACTAATCATTGAACGGAAAGGTCAGGGGGAATGATGAACCTTATAATTTTTAGATAATGCTATAAAAATTTGGACCCTCTTCCGCCATTTTGGCAGAGCTCACATGCCGAGATCCGGGGGAAAATCATTTGGTTCGCACATTGATAGGCGTTGTTTGTTAAAGTTGTTCGATTAGCACCTAACAGATTATGTGGAACCATTATACAGTAAAAGTTTAACAAACTTCCAAAATAATGTTGCCACATTCACAGTACCTACTTACGTATGCAATTGAAATTGTTGTAATTGAGTCCAATTTTTATCTATGGAAAACATTTGCATCTATGGACCACAACTAACAATGCCGAAGAAGAAGAGGAGGAAAAGGAAGGAGATCTTGTATTGCGGGTTATATGAAGGTTTGAATCCATGAATGCACGATGCCATGTTTCAGGGGTTCCTTGTTTCAGGCAGAGAGAGAGAGGCAGGGATGTGATGGGATGGGGTATAATATAATGCAAGTGTTGACCACTTGATTTCGGCTAGGCAATAAGGATGTAAGTTAGGCACGTGACTCTTCCGTCTGCATATTCTCTGCCAAAGAATCGATCGAATCTTCAGTTATGGAAAGCACATTTCTGGGCTTTTAGCTAAAAATAGATGAACACGATTTTGCAAACAATAGGTCTTTAATTAGGTAGGGTCAGTTTTCATGTTGCAGTTGTCAGCAACACAACCTATAGCCCAAGAAACACCTTATCTCTATCACCCAAAGTTTTACTTTAATGACAAGGTAACAAACTTCATAAAAGCAACATTATATCTTACTCACCTTAGACTTGATCCAGTAGTGAGGGAACTCTTTATGTTTCCTGCTCAAGAGCCAATAGATGTAGATTACATTCCTATATCAGGAACTTAGATTTAATTGTGGGGCTATGTCGATGGGTGTTGTACAAGGTTCCTTCTCATTAAGTGAGGCAAAAGAACACCCCAAGTCTTAAAACTTGGCACAAGAAGATACTTAAGTATCAAAAATTAGGAAAGTAATACTTAAGTATCACTTTTTTAAAAATAGAACACTTGAATGTCACATCCAGAGAATCCCGCCAAAAATCCTACATGGTAATTTTTTATTAATTTTGATCACTTAAGTGGCTTGTTGGAAGACTAACTCAACAAAGAAACACAAAAATGACGTTGTTTTGGCACAATTCAAATTTTAATATAGAAATTAATTAAATTTAATTTAAAACTTTTTTTTTTGTGTAAATGAATAGCAACCTGTGGCTCAAGGGTCAGCCCTCACCGCCACCCTGTCGTCGCTGGGACCCCCGGCGAGCGGCGGCCCTTGGCTTGGCCGGGTGAGGGCCGACGATCTTCTCCCCAAATCTACGCGAGGGCTCACAGGCCCTCACCGCCAACCCCTAGCTAGGGTTTGGCGACCCCAACCGCCCCCTCCACCTTCCCGACGACGGTGGGGCAGCGACAAGGGTTGACCCTCGGCCGCCGACTACTTGCTCATCTTCCCTTTTTTTTTTTTTTTAATGTGATTCTAAATTTAACTCAATTAATTTTTATATTAATTATTTACCCACATCATCAACAAAACGACGTCGTTTTGGCACTTGTCTAGCCACATATTTTCTCGTCGTTGGCACTTAACTGATCTATTTTACTCCGATTTTAGCACTTAAATGTCAATTTCCTAACTTTTGACATTTAAGTGTCTCCCTCATGCCAAGTTTTGGCACTCCAAGTATCCCGGACTCCATTAACTAGTTTAATTATGGTCATACCCCTAAGAATATTTTGTTTTCAAGAGCAAACTATACTCACATTATTTTCTATATTTATCACTTTATGTCTTCTATTTTTAAAATAGGATGTATTTTTCTCCAACTTAGGTTGAAGGAAACTTTGCTCCTCCCATCACCTCATCGGTTAATCTTTTTTTTTAAATTCTCCAACTTAAGTTGAAGGAAACTCTGCTCCTCCATCACCTCATCGGTTAAATTTTTTTAAAATCTACCCTTCCTCCCCCTCCTTTCACCCTCTACCTCTCTCTCTCCCCTCCTTTCTAACTTCAACATCTACCCTTCCTCCCCTCCTTTCCCCCCCCCCCCAAAACAATCTTATACGTCAAGATAATCTAAGCTCCGATGCCAATGTTAGGTGGTGTTGGGCCTCTCTCTTCAAAACTAGCTCAAGAAATGAAGTTTTTCTCCATACTTATAAACCAATCACTAGCCCTTCCACAATTAATGTGGGATAACTTCAATAGAGACCCCCTCATATATTTAGGCAGCCTGAGTTCTAATACTAGTGTTGGATGGTCTTGAACCTCTCTCACCCAATCTAAGAGGATAAAACTTTCTCTCCCACTTATAAATCAACCATTAGCCCTTCCACAATTGATGTGAAATAACTTTAACAAATTTTGAAGGTAGAACTATGAGGTTTTTCTTTTTGGATTGCTGCAACTCTTTGGATTTTGATTCTCTTTTGCATCAAGAAAGAAAACTATTGTTCTTGGGAATATAGCTAACTATTATTCTTGTGATTGTAATGATGTGTATATATATATCTTGTACTACATAAGGTTATTTTATTTCTAGTGCAAATAACTTGTTGACTTTTTAGTTGTAAAATACAAATAATTAGACTATGACTCCTCTCCAACTTAATTCTAGATTTATCACTATCAGCAACATTAGGATTAGACACCATATTACATCTGTCAATTACCAACTTTTTGATGATATCCTTGTCACCGGCAATACTCCTTAATTATTACGGTTTTTTATTACTCTTATTGTAATTTTCTATTAAGGATCTTGAGCCACTTCACTATTTCCTTGGGTTAAGGCTTATTACTAGCTCTAACGGTACACTTGTATCTCAAGCCAAGTATGTTAATGGCCCTTTGCGCAAATTTGACCTTGTTAAGGTCAGGCCTATATTTACTCCTCTAGCCTTGAAGATTCTATTGTCCACTAATGATGGTGAGGTTTTCGCCTCTCAAACATTGTATCCACAGATGGCCAATGCTCTACTATATGTGTCCATGACCAGTTTAGATACTAGTTTTGCTATGAACTTAGTCAATTCATGCATCAACCAAGATTGCCTCATTTCCAGGCCATCAAACATATATTCTAGTATTTAGATAGCACATCCACCTAGGTATTGCTCATTGAGTGATGTTATCCCACTTCATTGACTGCTTATATAGATGCAGACTAGGTTGGATGCTCTAATACTCGACGATCCACTTCTAGTTTTTGTGTTTTTCTAGGCACCAATCTTGTTTCATGGAGTGCCAAGAAGAAGTAACCCACTATGGCTCGTTCTAATACAGAGGTTGAGTATCGTGCTATCACTCACTATGTTGTTAAGACTCTTTGGATTCGTCATTTACTTTGTGAGCTCAAAGTCCCTCTTTTTAATCCCCTCGCCATTTATTATGACAACATCTCTGCTACCTATCTTACTGTCAACCCCATGTTTTATGTTCACACCAAATGTATTGAGTTGGAATACCACTTTATTTGAGAACGGGTTGCTTCTGGCGATCTACATGTTCACTATATGCCTACAATAGATTAATTGGCAGACATCTTTACTAATAAATTATTTTTATAAATATCATTTTAAAATTAAATTTATTTGAATAAATAAAATGATTTTTATTTTTATTTTTTACGAATAAATATTTATTTTATGAATAAATTAAAAAAAATTAAAAAAAAATAAAATGAATAAATTTTTATTTTTAAAAATAAATAAATATCATCTTAAAAAATAAATAAAAATTATTTTTTAAAAATAAAAAATATCATTTATTATTTTTTTTATTTTTAAATTTTAAATTTTTATTATAAAAATTATTTTTATTTTTAATTAATTAAATTTAATCGAAATAAATTTTTTTATTTTTATTAATTAATTAATAAAAATAAATTTTTATTAAAAATTAAATATCATTTTTTATTCATTAAAAATAAATATTTTAATATAAATATAAATATATTCATTTTATTCATTTAAAAATAAAAAATAAATTTATACATTCATTTTATTCATTTAAAAATAAAAATAAATAAATTATTTTTTTATTTATCATTTTATTTTTAGTTTATTAAAAATAAATTTATTAAAAATAATTTATTTGTCTTGAGTGTTTCGCCAAATAATTTTATTTTTATTTTTTATTTTTATTCATTTTAAAATAAATGTATTCGTAAAATAAAATAAAATAGATTAAATAATATAAATTTATTTTTAAGGATATTTTATTTTAAAATAAAATGATATTTTTTTATGATTTATTTTATTTTATTTTATTTTTTATTTTTTTTTGTTAATAAATCATTTTTTTTTTATTTTTTATATTAAAGGTCGCCGGTTGTCGTTACCGCCGTCCGAAATGAAGAAATTTTGTGTCGTTATCAAACTAGTTATTTTTGCTTAAAAACTCTTCTAAATAGAAATAGAAAAATCATTTCTGTTCCGTAAACTATTTCAACAGTAATGGTTGTCATGCACGCCCTAAGAGACTATCAAGTCCATGTCACATGCTATTGAGATCTAATCTCTCAATTATTACACCAACTTCAGATTGAGGGGGAGTATTAGTGTTTAATTTATATGTATCATGGCGTGTTTCTAAAATTATGTTCCTATTTGTAACATTATTGTAATTAATCACTCGTATAAATACATATCATACAACTCTAAATGAGGTTGAACCACCATAAACACTTGTCATTATTTTCTCACTATATAAAAGTAGTACAAAATTTCTAGAATTTATTTGTCTATCAACTCAAGGCTCAAATTATTTGAGCTTAAGATGCTTCCTTAACAAATGAAATCTCCTTGTGTATGCAAAGAACTCAAAACGTATTTACTATAAAGGTTCAAGGGTAGATAACTTACACAACTATTTGCGACATTTCCTAAACATGGGGTATCTTATAATTCAAGATAAAAAGTTTAAGCACTTTCATCATTTGTGGAGTTAAAGATTTTGGCAGAATCAAATCAAATCAAATGGAAGTAGAGCGAAAAATAAAGGATCCTTTCTGTAAAGGATAAAATATAAAAATACTAAATATCATAGTCTCGCACCAAAGACACTTTGCTTAAACCAATACACAAATAGAAAGAGAACATGTACAATACCAAAAAAAAGAAAGAAAGATTTAAAGTTCAAGCGTTCAAAATAAACTATTTAGTAATTGTTTTTTTTTTATTAATTAGTAGATAAACTATCCAGTAGCATGCCCATTGAGAGCAGCTTATTATCAAGTTATAAACCTTGTCGTCTTGTCTTAGAATGTCTTATGACAACCACACAATCTTTCCTCGTGGCACTAATCTTGTAGCATAAGCAATCTTTGCATGTGAAGAGTGGGCAAAGAGTCACTGTCCTCTGAAACCTAGTAAATAATTGTTTGAGGTGCTATCCGTTCGTTTTGAGCTTTTGAAAGCAAAAAATTGTCAGTCAACTTTCCCGCCAAAGTTTTAACATTTCATATTTAAACTGCAAGCCATAATTTATTCTCATCTTAAATAGTAATTTATATGTCACCATTTATATATCTTGAGAGGTTCTGAGGCTTTGTTATTACATACATTCGTTATATTTCAAAAGATTAATAAGTAAATGTCGCTATTTCGTTGTGAAAGGAAATATTCTTACGATGAAAATCAGTTGATCCAGCTATTATGATTGATGGGAAATGGTTAAGAATCGAAATCTGGCAAGCCGAATTCATTTCAAATTCTGTAACCTAAAGAGAAAACTTCATTGAAAATAAGATGCAAGGCCAGGCTCCATTAGTCCAGCCCATAACAAATTGAGCTAGGACACGCCACAGGCTCAAGCACCTATTTTGTGTTACACACTGAACAATCTGTTTCCTACTACATAATTTCTTCTGGTCCTAACTCAAATATTAGGACTTACTTACTTCACCAACCCTAATTAAGATCAGGGATGGAATCTTGTTTTTTTCCCTTTATTTTAGGTTTTGTAATTTGGGGACGATTACAAGCAACTGGAGGGCTGTTCCGTGCCAGAAGCTGTGCCCCCAGCATGGGCACAGGATGCTGTGGCCACTTGGTTCTGGTAGGTCAGCTTCACGTCTTGCAGTTTTATTCCGCTGCACGGGTACGTTGAGCTGCAGTCAAACTTCACGGCCACCTCAGTCGCCGATGTCCCGTGGATGTCTTGGTACGTCACGTCGCTCACTCTAACACCCGAAGCCTATGGATGGAGAAATGAGAATTCGACCAATAAGAGAATATGTGAGTGTTCACCTTCATGTTTTTAATATGAACTGCTATACAATTTCACTAGACTCGTGGAATTTTTTAAGGACGGAGCTTTTACCTGATTCGGGCAACCGGAGTTGTCAGGGCAGTAATTCTGATCGATGATGATCGGATTTTGGACATTGTTCATGATGGCGTGCTGGAAGAGGATGTTCCTGGCGTAACTGGTGCTCGGCCTGGCCCACGACTTGATCCTCACTCCATTTTGCGTGCCGGTGAATGTCGCCGTATTAATCGTCACATTTTGTACACCGTCTTCTTGTTGCTCCTTGCCCAGACTCCCAATGCTGAAAACCAACCACATAGAAAAATAGATCTCCAAGTCAACTAACGAAACAATACTAAATTTGGCCGGACATATGATATAAATTAATAGTAGGGTAACGATGGTAAAAAAAACCAACTAAATACCTGATGCCATGTCCAGGTCCGCATGCGATATTTTCGATCCAGAGATTGTTGCTGCCAGGGCCAATGGAGACACAGTCATCGCCCGTCCCAATCTTGGAATTGAGGATGGTGACGCCGGTGGAGGCCCCGACGTGAATGCCGTCGGTGTTGGGGCTGGTCCCGGAGGCCGACACCTTCACGCCTTGCATCTTCACGTTCTGGCAGGCGTTGATGACGATGTGGAACATCTGGCTGTTGAGGGAGCTGAGTCCGCTCACTAATACGTTTTGGGAGTTGCTGATTTCCAAGTTCTTCGCCCACACACACCAAAATGACCAAACACTAATCAACCCCCATGGTACAAAAAAAAAAACACTTAATACTCTTAATATTCGATTATTATACAAAAATCCCATCATTAATTATTATGATGATTATCCATGATCCGGGGCATTGGGTATCACATGGCTCGGGCTTCGGAACAGAGGGTGGCATGTGGCCCTTGAGTTTTTTAAACAAGAATACGGATCGTTGACAGTAACATAAGCAATCGACGTGAAACTTGAACGCCCCAAAGGGCTTAATTGCTTCTCATGGTGAAATGGAAACCCACTTTCACGTATCTTTCTTGGGATTTTTTTTTTTTTTTTTCTGTCTTCTGTTTCTTTAACGCTCTCTTTTTGTTTTTTTTTGGTAACGTAGGAGAGCATATTTAAACTCGCCTATGCATGGGAGCTAAAAACATTGGCCTTAAGGGAAAAAAGCAAGAAAGAAAAGAAGAAGAAACACCAAACTCGTTGTGCTACAGTATTTAATAGGTAGCAAGTCCGAAGTTTCACAAGGAAGGAGAAATCACCACAAGTTCAGTCTACTTCGTACTTTTGTTTATTCAATGTTCGATCTAGATGAAGAAAAATTCTGTGCGTGTTCGTCGTTTTGCAGTTAGTATATATGAGCGTATGTAAACATACCGTAGCGCCACTAGGGCAGCTCTTGCCGGAGCTCTTGCAAGCCCAGAGGCCCGTGCCTTGCCCGTCGAGGGTTCCCCCAAGCACGGACAACCCCGTCACGTCCCTGAATAGGATCCAGTTCCCCACCTTCCCGTTCACGTTGTAGTCAGAAGGCGCAACAAGCGTGCCGTCGATGCGCACCGTGATGGCCGAGTTCTTGCACGGCCCATTGAAAGAGGCGGACTGCACAAGGAACTGGCCCTGGGGCACGTAGACAGTGGCGGCGCTTGTTGACTTGCAGGCTGATGCCCATGCGCTCAGGAAGGCCTTGCTGGAGTCAGTCTTGCCATCAGCTTTCGCTCCGAGAGAGACTACGTTGTACTGAACTGAAGCTGCGTTTGCCGGTGATGGCAATCCGGACAACAACATGAAGATGCTGAGGGCAAGTACCAGATAACTTAAACAAGTGTTGAAGATGAGTTCGGCCATCTTCTTGGGCTTTTTGTGAGAGAGAGAGAGAGAGAGAGAGAGAGAGAGAGAGAGAGAGAGGTTGAAGGGTGAGTGTTCTTGCTGTTGTGGTGTGTTGTGGTGGCGGTGAGGTGAAAGGGCTATGGAGTGAGGGTATTTATAGGGGAAATTGAGTCTTGTCCAAAATTAAAATATGAAAAAGTAGAAGGGCAAACAGAATCAAAAACAAAAGGAAGGACAAAAAAAAAAAAGGGAAAAACAACAACATGTGATTGGGGAGGTATTGGATGATTTTAGCAGGTAAGCCGAAATGCCCCTTTCCTCGAGGACTTCCTGTTTGTAATGTTCCTGCCTTTCTGAAGGAATCCACCCGGCTGAACTCAATGGAGATGGGCTGGGGAGGGAAGAGAGGTATATTCTCTCATTCCCCAAAAGTCACCAGCCTTCTCTTGATCCACCGAATTTGTTTTCTTTTTCCAAATCTTTTTTTTCTTCTCTCTCTCTCTAAACCATGCTTTACCAATCATCCATTGCTTATGTACATATCAATCTTATATACTTACTATATTTTGGATCTCTTTTTGTTATGACAAAAAAAAAATAGATGAGACAGAGGAAGAGGACTTTGAAAGAAATTAATTGTGTTAAAATGATCCAAAATATTTTTTACAAAATATTAATCTATAAGGCTTATTATAAAATATTTTTTACACACTTTTGTGTGCAAAATGTTCTCACTGGACTATCTTTGTAAATCGATATATTGGACAGATGCAATGAATGAGTCAGAGCATTCATTCCCTTGGAAGAATATGGTACTTTGGTGAGGAGACTAATGTTGAGAGATTGACAGTTCCACCAAGATGACTCCAAGTATACTCTCCTCTCTGACTCTCCTCCTCTCTCTCTCTCTCTCTCTCTCTCTCTCTCTCTCTCTCTCTCACATGTGATATACGTCATGCTACTTGATTTTCCATCCAATGAAATTCACTACTTTTAGGGTTGAAATAAGAATAAAAAGGCCAATCCATTTACTTGACCGTATTCCAAAAATTAAGGCTTGATCACGGAAGAAGAATGGTTACTTTTTGCCTGCATTAGGAGAAATTGAGCTATCCATCATCTACCCAAGGAAAAAAAAATTGCAATGGACTCCTCATTGGACTCCTTTTTTTTTTTTTTTTTTTTGAGCTGATCGAGGAGTGACGAAATGAAGGTAACATTATCCCACGGTAAGGCTCCCAATTTGGAATTTTTTATGGGTGTGATGACTGACGTCAAACCCAATTTGGAATTTTGGATGGGTGTGATGCCTGACGTCGAACGACTTTGGAATGCGAATGTTGTTATACGATTTTATTTTATGACATTCTTTATAGTAGAATAAATACGAAAGGGCGCATGGGCCATGGTTGGTTGCTTATGAAGGAAGAGGATGTCGATGTTTTGTATCGTTCTAGTGGTGGACAAAAACAACAATTGAATATGTTTCCAATGGGAAATGAAATAAAGAGATTGATTGAAGACCCTTAACTCATTGCCTCAGCAAACCCAAACAACCCGTCGTTTTCCCGGCTGCTCTTAGTTTCGGCCGTCATGCCCGTCTTTCCCTCCTCCCCGTTTTCATTACGTTCGTCATTCTTTCCTTGAAATATCATTCATCATCGCATTTGATTTCATGCCGCACAACTCTATCTCCATCTTCCACCAATTATGGCAATGGCCATTGATTCTCAAGTGCTTTCAAATCCAGTCACACAAACATTGAGGATTCTTCAATAAACGTGAGACTTGTGAGAAGTATGTAATGAGGTATGCAAAGTCAAGCTAAATAATTCATGTCTTTTTTAAAATGAATGCAAAATTACTCACGATAGAATCCATAAAGATGTTGCAATTGATCGGTTATAATTCGACATCTAGTAAGTAGGGTAAATGTTTGTTTACCCTAAAGTAAAATATTCAGGTACACATTGTCGTTCATATTAGATTAGATACAGACATAAATTCATGTATCAAAAGATATGATCATGCATTCGGATCTCGATAAAGACAAATGGCTTGGAATCAACTACACGTCTCTAAGCATTGCGTGCCTACGGGCAATCGGTATCAAGGGAAAGAGAAAATAATAATAATAATAATAATAATAAAACGTTGTTTGCTTGTCCGTATGGCCCCGGGCTCTTTGGTCCTCCCATGATTTGAAAAGGGAAAGAGTAACGGGTGTCAGTTGTTACGCTGACTTTCCGGCCTGCAACGACAAACTGAAATAAAACCGAAAATTAATATAGTATTCACGATAAAATAGACTAGGAACCCTAGTAAATTTATATATGTATGTATGTACGGGGCAAAATGAGAAGGTCTTGGAGGAGCGTGGGGAGTGACGTGACAGGTGGAGGATAAAACGGAGGAAATACCGCTAGGCTTAGCCGCCCCCCCAAAAATGATTTCGTGGCCCCACTAACCTCAGTGTTAATCAAATCTTTGGTAATTTCTCTTCCATGTTTTCGTTTTGTCCGTGACGAGACCGTAGCCCGTCTCATCAAATGTCAATTCCATATTGTCATGTGTATCCTTTTTTTCTATACAACGTCTATTTGCGCCGCGCTTTACGCCACGCGACATGTATCAATCTGCCCAAACGCATGATGATGCTGGAATAAGCGGGATCGAAGCGCCTGCACAATAAGTCAAGTACCCAAAAAAAAGTTAAACCACCGAAGCCCAACCGCTACCATGAAAAAGCAGTAAAACTCTTGACTAAGCTTTGTCGAATGACAAGGATTGATGCCTAAGAAGCATTTGATGCGGGGCAAATGTGAACGGGAGAAGTGCCAAAAAAGTCCTAAACCTTTTGTCTTTGTGCCGAATTAGTCTTAAACATTTTTTTGGTGCCGATTCAGTCCTAAACCTTTTTATGTTGTGTCAATTCAGTTCTTTCCGGCCAATTTTGGCCGGATTTTGCTGACTGGACGCTGGCCGGCTAACGTGGCCTAATCGGCACTGACGTGGACAACTTTTAATAATATTTTAATATTTTTTTTATTTTTATTTTTATTACTTTTAATAGTAAAACTCTTGACTAAGCTTTGTCGAATGACAAGGATTGATGCCTAAGAAGCATTTGATGCCGGGCAAATGTGAACAGTTGACGTCCTTACTCTTAAGTTGAATTTTGACATGTCGAGCACTTCTCACCCGTCAAATCGCATGAGCTTCAAATCTGATTTTATTGTCATCATCGCCATGGAATGAGGAGTTTAGCAAGTTGAAAAGCCCTACCGAGGTATCCACATTGATCTGCGCACCGATTGATGCATACTGGAGTGGTCATGTTATGAGCTGCTTATTCGTCGTCAAAGACGGCGATGCATGTGGAGCAACCGATTTTTGTCAACTCTGAAGATTATTATAGTGGGGATTGGGGGGGATTGCACAACCGTTGCTTCTTGTTTTGGTCGTGAACGAAGAGTGATTTTCTTTCTCACTTTCTCATGCTTCCACATGGCCAAATTAGCATGTCAACCTCTCTTTCAAGCCATCTCATGTCAGCCAATAATGTAGCCATAAATTAAGCTAGCATCATTTAGCTATACATATATTTGTTTACTTTGATCTAGTTAGTTGAACGAATTGATTCATTTTAACTGTAACGGTTATGTGGACCCAACCCCAACCCCAACCCCAGCAAATTCACGGAACATTCACGATTTGAGAAGGCCATCGATTTGATTATGAGAGGAAGGTTGTCATGTACCTAAACAATATTTGGCTCCTGCTAGAACTGTGATTCTTACATATAATTTGTAGATTATTTCTACTCATATGCAATAAGTGAAACCGTAAAATTCAACAAGTAAAATGGAAGATGCGAGCTGCTGGCGACGGGTATAAATGAGCATGCTTATGAGTCAAGCCACCACTATCGAAATAATAAATTTAATGGTGGTATGATAGCCACAATGGAATGTATCTTTGCTAAAGGAATAACTTTTCTTTCGAATGCAATCAACAAAGACCTACCAATGAACAAGTTCATGCACTTGATTAACTTGTTGGTGGTGAAAAGAGATTTGGAGATGTTTTTATAATCTTCATATCAAAATGGTCAAGATGTAAGATGGTGGCAAGATCGTGGCATCCACGGCGGTTGATTCTTTGTCTTCGCGCACTTGAATGAAACAGACATAATTTGGGTCGAGTCATGTGCAAGAACACACATGAGAGCCATGGATGATTGCTGCTACCGCCATCAACCCCATGTGATAAGCCTGTCTCTCTCAATATTTCCTCATTCTTTATATTTCTAATCTTTAATCTATTCGAAGAACTCTACCACGACTCTAAGACAAGAACAGTTTACGGATAAGAGGAATCATTCTCCTTTTCGAAATCTTGCCTAGGATGGCAATGATTCGTGTCGTAATCATTGAAAGAAAAGGTCAGAGGGAGTGATGAGCTTTATAATTTAGCAAATGCAAATAAAATTTAGATCCTCTCCCCCCCAACCATCTTTGCGGAGCGCACATGCTGAGATCGTAGACAAATTGATAAATACTATGGTCCATTACTGATAAAAAAAACTGTTGGAGAAGTTAGATTCCACGATGATTTTGGGCATTGTTTGTTGAAGTCGTTCAATCACCACCTAACAAGTTATGGGGAACCATCGTAATGTACGTACCAAATAGTTGCTGCATTCGGAGAACCTACTTACTTTTGCAATTGAAATTGTTGTAACAAAGTCCAATTTATTTATGAAAAGCATGTGCATTTATGGACAACAACTAACAATGTCACCCGAGTCCGAGGAAGAGGAAGAGAGTTCTGGTTTCACGGGTTCTATGAAGGTATGAATCCATGAATGCACGATGCCATGTTTCAGCGGTTCCTTGTTTCAGGCAGATTGTGTTGCTAGAGAGAGAGAGAGAGAGAGAGAGAGAGAGGCATGTGGTGGGATATAATGTAATGCAAGCATTGACCATTTGATTTCGGCTAGGCAATTAGGATGTAGGATAGGCACGTGACCGTTCCATCTGCATATTCTCCGCCAAAGAATCGAACGGATCTTCAGTTGTATAAATGAACATGGCTTTGCAAACAATAGGTCTTTAATTAGGTAGGGTCGGTTTTCATATCGCAGTTGTCATCAACACAAACCTTTCCCCGCTTTGACCCTATAGCCTATGACACACCTTATCCATATCACCCAAAGTTTTACTTCAAGGATGATATAACATACTTAATAAAAGCAACATCGTATTTTACCCTCCTTAGAATTGAATTGACCTAGTAATAAGGGCACTCTTGTGCTTCTTGCTCAGGAACGGACGGTTGTAGGCATGATTTCTGCTCCCAAGGAATTTAGATATTAGTGGATGCCTCACGGCAGTAAGTTTTTTTGGCTAGTATTCTTCGGGAAAATTGTCCAAAAGATTTTAAACATATTTCACTATTACCAATTTAGTTTTAAACTTTTTAAATTTTATCACTTCAATCCTAAATCTTTTTTATTTTTTTTGCGAATTTAATCCATCCAATTAATTTTGACAAGAAATGGTTGATGTGAATACCAGCAGCGTTAAGTAAAATAGTCAACGTTGACATGAAATTTATAATAATGTTTTAATATTTTTTTCATTCTTTTTCTTTTCTTCTTCCTTTTGCTAGTGGTCGGCTGGCCTTGCTTGGGCAAGGGTCGCCATCACTTGCCATAGGTGAGGCACAGCCGGGCGAGGGTAAGCCCCGGCGAGGGCTCCCCTCATCAAATCTGTTGAGGCCGGCCCTCGCCCAAGCTAAGGTGGCCTTGCCCGATGTCACCCAATCGAAGATGATGCCCAACGAGGCCGGCCTACCCTAGGTGAGGGTCAACCTCGCCTAGCTTGGGCAAGGGCTTCCCTCATTTGGGCTTGCCCTCACCTAGTCAGGCCTTGCTTATGGCAAGCAAGGCTAGCCACCCAACTCTTGGTAAAAGGAAGAAGAAAGGGAAACAAAAAATTCAAAAAAAAAATTGTCCGATTCAATGCCAATTGTCCTAGATGGAACTACCGGTTTCCACTTCAACAATTTTCAGCTAAAATTAGCCAAATAGACTCAATTGACAAAAAGTAAAAAGGTTTAGGACTAATGCAAAATTGAAAGATTTAAAACTAAATTGACAAAAGTATGATAGGTTTCAAACTTTTTGGACAATTTTGTCAGTTTTCTTTAGAGTAGAGACTTAATTAATGGTATGCGCTTAAGTTATTTATAAGAGAATATTTTATTTTCAAGAGCAAATACCGATAATATATCTTCACATTGTTGTACACATTTCTCATTTTATATCCTCTATTTTAAAACATGACGTGTTTTCCTCCAACTCAGGTCGAAGGATCCTCCTCCCATCACCACATCGGTAGATTTTATGGGTAAATGTTACGCAATGTGACGCTTCCCCACCCAATCAAGAAAGAAAACTATTGTTCTTGTGAATATAACGAACTGTTTTCATGTGAATGAAACTGTTGTTCTTGTGAATATGTAATGACTATTGACTCGTGCTATACTACTTAAATTCATTATGGTTCTAGTGCAAATGATTTGTCTCTTTATTTATAGCCAAATGCAGATATTTGGACCATGACTACTCTCCAACTAAATTCGATATTCGTCAACATCCGCATCCTCGCTATTACAATTAGACACTAGATTACGTCTTTCAATAAATATTAATAATAATAATCAAATTGCTGCCCTCTTTTGCATAAATACCCTCGCCAGTTTCCTCAAATGGGGGAGTTTATTACATCCCAAAGCCCTTGTCGCAGGGCTAGACCTTATAATATTATTCATGAGGAAGATCTACCTCTAAATATTCATTAATATGTGTGATTATTTAAAGTATTCTTTTTGGAATACGTAGAACGGGCCGAATCATTATCAATTAAGTGCAGATGTGCGCCATAAATCAAGATTAACAATTTCATTAGTAAAGGGGCGGTATATCCTCGCCGAAAGACATAACTTAGGGTTCAAGGAAGTGGAGGTCAAAGCCACAATCTCAGGGGATCAATTGCTTATTCTTACATGGACAAGCAACATACTAGGAGTCAAGAATTCTACAGTGGTCGTTTCCTTCATTCGCAATATTAAGCTTTATTAAATACCATGGGGTCCTCGTCCTCTCACTCTCACCATGCAATGGGGATTTAAGCTCAAAGTTAGATAATCAATATACCTTCAACTAGCTCAACGTGTCCACCCCTAAGTCAGTATAAAGAATAGCTACTAAGAACTCCCTATTCGTTCATTGAGTAGCGTGACATCTCTTCTTCGCCCTACCTTAAGCACTTAAATTCAAGCTCCATGTTCTAGAGAGAGAGAGAGAGAATGCATGAATTGAATGCCTAAAGCGAGTCCTTAGACCTTACGTGGAGGGACAAAGTGGGCCCACTGCTTTTGTTCTATTCTAGGTAGCTCAGAAGGCCCAGTACTGTCTTTTAGCCCAATCCTGAAATAGGTTCAAACATGCCGGGAGTTCCTACATTCAGCAATCGACAAACGGTACCACCGTGCGTGGTAGGATGCATCCCTATTTGCGACTTCAAGTACCTGCTAACCTGTACCTCGTGTTAGAATATTTAAATAATAAATCACGTCTTCATCAAATAGCTTAAGCTTTTAGAACAGTTGGCAATGGTCTCACAAAATCTCACATGATATCAGAACTAAGAAATCCTAAGTTCGAATCTTCCATACCCTTATTTGCCTCCCCAATTAAATTTCCACGCTTAGTACTAGACAAAAGACCAGACTAAGCGTGATGGAAAGTGTTATAATAGTTAAATAATAAATCACGCATTCATTTAATAGCTTAAACTTTTAGAACAGTTGGCAGTAGTTCCACAAAATCTCACACCTCGGAGAATAGGATGCATCGAAATTAGCATGAAGCGAATCGATGTGCAGATGAATTGGCGAAGCCAGGGTCAATGCCAAGACTTTGTAAAATCCATCAGGAACCTTTGGGAGATTATTAGGAGGAATTATTAATGATGAATATAATCTCAGTTGTAATGTTGGTTCCCTCCATCCAATTAGCAACTTCAGTATTGGCATTTCTTCTACCATTCTTCTATGGTCTCGACATTATACTTGACATTGATGAAATGTCAGAATAATATCTAGTCATTTTATCCAAATAAGAAAGAAAAGAAAAGAAAGCTAGAGCACGAGAGAGCATTGATCACATTTGCTGCCTAACCCTAGATAGGGACAAGCAAGCCCCGATGAAGGTCATACGATCCCCGTTGCACACTAAGAAGGATAGTGCGACCTTTCAGGTGATTGGGTGAGCCACTAGGGCCACTCATGTTGTCGGATGTCAAATTGTTGTCGATCAAATTTATGGTTTCGGTCACTAATCAAGAACGCAATTGGAGGTTGAAGGTCAGAACCACGTAGTTTGTCACATGATCTATTTTTTCCACCTAGCTAATACATAAATCAATGTCCTTACAATGTCCAAGGGAGCAAATGGTATTCACTTTGACCAACTCTCTTCACTCTTTAGTTTTTACACGGAAAATGCCCCCAAAAAAAAAGAAAAGAAAAGCGAAAGAGAACTTTTCAAACTAATTCGTAGCCGATCTATTGAATGGAGACTCCATATAGTGGGTGGTTGACCTATAAAATGAAATGCCTACTTTAATGGATTTGCGAGTCACCATTCATTTAGTAACATGCAATTCAACCTGCTACGCTCACCTGCATGTCGCAATCGCACCGCCAATATGAATGCGGAATAATAGGGAGGGTGTAACCTTATCAATTGCATTGGTGCGAGTCAAAGTATGTACGCCAAGAGTACGGTCAGGTTCCACGAATTGTTTGCTTTATGTTTTTGTAAATCAACATCAGCTCTTGCTACATTTTTTCTCACTCAACGTGCATTCCAATTTCCAACCCCCAACACAAATCAGTATATGGTTCCACACCTCCACGTAGAAAGTGATCCCTTCTTTTGTTGATTTATTTAACTCCACTTTGCGGCAAAGCCTAGTTTCTTGACCGCAATTATAATCTATCCACACGGGGTAACATGTCTTTTACACACGCAATCTTATAAACAGGATATCCATTTCACCATTGAAATGAATTCATAAATGACTGAAAAAGCAATACATGCAAGAGTGTCACTTTTGAACAAACAATTTCCCTACCATAACATCATATTACAAATCACGAGTTCAAATATGGACACCCTATCTCGTCTTTCTTATCGAATGTTATTCTTGTTGTTCCGTGGACTATTTTCCTTGTCTTCTATTGTCTATTTGATGTGGGTACATCTATATCTTCATATACACTTATAAGGACTGATTTACGTGTGCGTGAAAGGGTGAAGTAAAATGTTACATATGTCATTGGCATATGTCCTAGTACTTAAGTTTCAAGAGAAAACGGTTGGTGAAAGCACAGTTTAAACGGCTTTTACTTAACAATAGAGAAGTCACTTATTGATTCCATTGCGATATAGATTACTTTAGTCACTAGGGTTTCTCGTTGAATGGAATTGAAAGCAAATAAGCACGTTCAAAGACGCCGGAGAAACGCCATTGTTTGTATTCCGGCTCATCACCATGTGACACGTGGCTAACTCTCAAAGTAAAAAGTATTAAAGATTTTGTTCTAAGTTCCCCACCACACGCATCTTGCATTTTGCGAATCTCACCCCAGGCATCAGCATACTGATAATATAATGTTGTGGGAATGAATTAAGGTACTATACGCGAATAATTATTGGCTGTGTTCGTTCAAGTTGACGAATTAAATTAAGAAATGATTAACGGTTGAGAATAATAACGTAACAGCTCATTGTCGCATGCATTATGCTTCTCACCTCCACAACTTTCATAATTTTATTCGTGTCTCTTTGTAGCATTGTTTATTTTGGCTAAGACGTTGACCACTTGTCAAATCACATGCTCGCCGGACATATCACCCGTATTTGTACGTGATAAAGTGCAATCTTAAATAAACTACTCTATCGTTAAACTCATAATTTGGACCCGCATATGTAATCCACTGTAAATTATGGCACCAACTGCCTATCTTGTATCACCCAACTGCCTCTCTCTCTCTCTCTCTCTGCCGGCCTCGAGTTTGAGACGACATTTATTTTCTCAACGAAAAACCAAAAGAAAATGGCTAAGCAAGTCATCTTCCTCTTCCTCATGCTCACATGCTTGATCTTGATTAGCCCAACCGAAGCGGACTGCAATGTGGTGAGCTACGGGGGCAAAGCCGGATGGGCCCACGAATGCAACGCCGGCATTCCTGAGGGCGTGGAAGGCAGCATGCGGGTCGGCTCAGGCCGCTACGATTTACGTGCCAATAGGGTGGTACGTGCTAAAGGTGGTAGAGTTCGGGGGTCCGTGTAAGAGCCGGGTGACCGTGAAGATAGATGGGACATTGGTGGCACCATCGGACTACAGGGCATTGGGGGAATTCAGGGTACTGAATATTGTCCATACAGGTGAACATGTTGACCGTGAGAGGCGGGACACAGGATGCCAAGGGTGCTGCTTATTCGGCTTGCAAGAATTCTGGCCAGAGTTGCCCTCCTGGCGCTAGGGTACGTTGTCCGTATACCGTGTACAGATTAAGAAACTGGTTTCACATATTAATTAAGAATCTTTCACCTCATGTCATATCCACGTATTGTTTAATCCAAGTTGGGCTATAGCATATGCTAAGTTGATGGTTTAGTTAGCATAAAAATGATGATGATGAGAGTCTTTCTGTTGTCTTCACTTCATTCCATGCAATATTTGCCGCTTTCGGCATTGCAGCGACATCATATGACGATGTTGTGGTTTTATGAAACTCGCATTCTAAATCTCATAAAAAGGTTTTAAAGTTTTATTGCTCCACAAAATCTTTGACAAAAGAAGGATGTTTTCTTCTCTCCAGAATGCAGGTAATGACCGTATTGTGGGGATGTTTTTTAATGAGATTGTGTGAAAACTGATTTTGTCGATAATATTAAACTGGGCAATGACATCGTGCTGAGCGGATTGACATCGATCAATAGCCAGGCGATGCATATCGTGATAAACAGCTGCAACGATGCAGTGGTGCGTAACATGAAGGCGATTGCTCCGAACCAAAGTCCTAACACGGACGACATTCACATACAGTCGTCCAATGGTGTCACCATCACCGGGAGCATGCGCCAGAGCGGAGACGACTGCATATCGATAGGACCCGGCACCACCAACCTTTACATGTCTAACATCAAATGCGCCCCAGGCCATGGAATTAGGTACTAAAAGCTTCATCAATGCGCCATCTATGTATACCTCGTCTCTTGATACATGATCTACGATGGAGTCTACCAAACGCCCCGATTCCTGTCCTTACTTATATCACTGTTCGTGCCTGACTCGATCTAATTTCAAGCTTAAATTATTGTGGCACGGCATTGGGAGCCTAGGGAGGGATGCGACTGAAGATGGAGTCCGAAACGTGACGCTGACGAATGCGTTGTTCACTGGATCCGACAACGGGGTCCGAATCAAGTCATGCGCCAGGCCCAGCACTTCCTTCGTCAGGAACGTCCTCTTCCAAAACGTACTCATAAAGAACGTGAAGAGCCCAATCATCATCGACCAGAACTATTGCCCCAACAACCAAGGCTGTCCTCCCCAGGTAGAATCCACAATTCATTAACCTTAGTCTTACTATAGCAAACCAAATTTAGTGCACTAATTTGCCCATCAGTCGCAGAGTTCCGGGGTGAAGATTAGTCAAGTGACGTACAGGAACATACTGGGGGACATCGGCGACCCAGAATGCAGTGACGTTCGATTGCAGCACCAGCACTCCGTGCGGGGGGATCAGACTGCAAGACATTAATCTCACCTATATGAACAAGGCAGCCTCTTCTTCTTGCAAGAACATAAGGAATACTAGCAGCGGACTCCTCGTGCCTCAGAGTTGCTTGTGATTAGTTTTGCCTAGCTTAAGGGCTTCCAGTCAATTAATGCTGTTTCTAATCAAGAGTTAAAAAAGTGGGGGTGCACACCAACGCGGATGCACTTGTCTATGCTGCCCCCGTGATATGAGTGTCGCAGTAAACCCCACTTTTTGATTCCCCACCTTTCCTTTTTGTTACATAAATAAACTGCAGTAGAACATAAATGCTTCACCCCCTTGTACTCCAATTTATCCTTCTTAAATACTTTTAATCATGATAAGATAGTTTACATCGATATGAATTCCGTTCATATGAAAAACAAAAACTCATTAGAATAGAAGATAACCTGTATCAAGTTATATGTTTACTCGTGTTCAATTATGTCTATCTTTGTTTTGATTCTTACTCATGATTAACTGATGTACAATAGATAAAAAACAAATTGCTCCTCTTGATGTCCAGTCCAAACAAGTCAAATTAATCATGGTATAACCAACTTCAACTTAAAATCCATTCTTCGTTCTTGTCCTACCTGATCTAACTGGTTCTAATATAAGCCATTTCCCACAAGGGTCACTGATCATATTAATATTCATCATGCGGGAGATTTGCTCGTTTTAAAGATGCTATTACTATTGACTCGATAAGAATTCTTACACTTCATGGGTAGGTCTTGTCCACCCTTTTCAATTGGGTGGTCGCAGTCTACTTTGTCGCTTCCCAAGGTATGGAGAGTGATTAATTATTTGGGCTCTTTTGTGGGCCCAAATTCGAATGGAGGGGGCCATGTTGTAGCTGTGACTTGGTCAAAACAAAGGCTGGCTAGGTTTTTTTTTTTTTTTTTTTTGGTCGGTCCTACGCTAATCCTACTCTAACACTCACTCTCAGACTTTTACCCCACCTCCTTGCAGGGCGTGAAAGTCAAAACCCACACTTCCTGAAATGAAATCGTCCCCACCCCAATCCCCCCCGAGAATGTGGAGATTTAACCCCCAACTTCCTTCTTCCAAAATGGAAGGCTGGCTAGGTTGAGTGAACAAAGTAGGAGTCAGCTGTTTTGACTCACTAGACGATCAACTTTTGAATTTTATTGGGAAAAATTGTCCAAACTATCTCAAAGTGATTGTAATTTTATCAATTTATTCCTAAATCATTTAATTATATCAATTGAGTCATAAATCTTTACATGGTTTGTCAATTAAGTCCATCAATCAATTCTGATTGATAAATTACTAACATAAATGCTAGCCGTCTAACATGGTATAATCAACATTGATGTAGACAATTTTTAGTAATATTTTAATATTTTTTGAAATATTTTTTATTCTTTTATATTTCTTCTTTCGTTCTCTTTTTTTCCATTCCTTCTTCTTCTAGTAGGTCGCTTGGCCTAGGTGACCGATCAAAGGTGAGGGCCGATGAGGTCGACCTTGTTGCCCTCTGGCAAAGCACACCCTTGAAGACCACTAGTGAGGGTGAGCCTTGCCTACCTCGGGCGAGGCTCAATATTGTCATTGTTGGGCAAGGTCGACCTTGCCCTACCACTAGGGAAAATTGACTAACGCTAGATCTAGTGAAGGTAAGTCTCGCCCAACCACTAGTGAGATCGACCTCACTTAGTAACGACCAAGGATAGTTCATGCTAGGTGACGTTACCTTTTTAATGAGTAACCACTCTTACCCAACTAATAATCCATTAATTTTTCCTTGATGATTCGCTTTTGAGAAAGATGCGACTACAACGTCATTCTACAATTTTTTAATGACTATTATTTCTCTAGCAAGTCAAGTTATATGATTGAATATTGATGGAATGACATGCAAGATTTCACGGATGCATTTTCGATTAAGTGATCACTTTAAAAATTATGTACAAAAATGAGCATTGTATAAATAATATGGCACTGTGAGTATCATTTTCTTTTAGAAATCTTAAACCGCAATGTTTACCCTAAGCTAAGCCTCTGTTCTTACTATTGCCTTTATTGCTATCGCGACCTACCATGACTCTCGGAAGCCCGTCTCTCTTCTCAGTGTCACCTCTCCCTCTCTCTCCCTTCCCTCCTTCATCCGAGATAAACATATTGAGCGGTTGTATAGTACCACGCCATCCTATGACATGGTGTGTATTTATGTACCTAAATCCAATCAAAGAATGAACACTTATATCTAACGTGGCAATCAAATAAGAATTAAAAATCAACCTCTCTTTTTTCCTCGCCGACACAGAGAGATAGAGGGGGGGTTATATCCTCGCCGAAAGAAATAACTTAGGGTTCTAGGAAGTGAAGGTCAAAACCACAAGGGATCAATTGCTTATTCTTACATAGACAAGCGACATACTAGGGGCCAACAATCCTATCGTGGTCATTTCCTTCTCTGGCAATATTAAGCTTTATTTAATACCTCGAGGTCCTCGTCCTTTCACTCTCACCATGCAATGGAAATTCAAGATCAAAGTTAACCTACTTAATCAATAAAACATTTAGCCTCACACTTTTTCCACCTCTTTTTTGGCTTCTAACACCCAACCCCCATCACATTAAATTGACCACATTATCTTTTGTGGATTCCATTCTTAATTTAAGATTATTTCTTAATGTTTTTCCCTCATTTATTTGGTTTCAACATTACTAAAAAAACAAAACTATATATGCCCCACTCAAATTAACTGGCGAAAATTTCGGGAGTCACTCTCACCCACTGTAATCGTGCCACCAACAAAGTGGCTGATTGGTTAGCTAAAGCCCAACGAATGGGCTGTCTCCCTAGGAACTGGGTTACTAATCCCCTTTTGCTCTTTTGGATTTACTATGTACTGATGCTCATACTGTATCTGCTCAGTTATCCCGTTAGTAATGAAAGCCAGCTTAGTTGTCCAAAAAAAAAAAAAAAAACAACAAACAATGCAGTCAATTGTGGGGCCTATTCCTGATTTAAGACACATTCTTACCTTCTTCTTCTTTTTCCTTCTTTTCTGATTTCTTTTTTTTTTCTTTTCTTTTTTTCCCATTTGGGACAAAATTGGCATCCCACTTTTCCAAAAAGTAACTTATTTGACAGCTAACTAACTAGTTATGAATGAGTCATATTTTTATTTGTGTTGTCCTAGGAAACCATTATTCTAAAAATAAGTTGTGCACATATAAGAGAGAAAAGAATCATCTACAAGTTTTTATGAATGTACTTGGTTTACTTATAACTTAAAATTTGACATTATATTATAGTCCGTGTATTTTAAGTGTTCAACTATCATTTTATTCAATGAATGTAATATTCAATTTTATATATAATTTTCATGTCATCATTGCATGATTCTGTAAACATCCATTATTATTGTGCAAATTCAAAAGAAAATGCTCCCCTAAATATTTTTACATGGAATATTATCTTCACCTTGATGACATGGAATAATTAGCTATTGATAAAGGTTAGTAATACTCTTCAATCAAAAGTGTGACCCATAATAGATAATGCGGAAATATTTAGGACTAAATTGGCATATTTGAAAGATTTAAGACTAAATTGGCAAATCGTCAAAAATTAAATTTTAAGACTAAATTAGTCAAACTGAAAGGTTTGATATTTTTTTCCTATTTTGACCACCTAGCTAATACATAATCAATGTCTTTAATGTCCATGTGTTAGCACATGCTATTCGCTTTGACCAATTCTCTTCACTCTTTAATATTCAAAAATGCCCACCCCCCCCCCAAAAAAAGTGAAAAGCAAAAGACTATTATTCAAATCAATTTGTATCATTTGTGAATTTATGAGACTACTACAAACTGTTTTAAAAAAAAATTAAGCTGTTAATTAAATGTGTGATTTAACATATATATATTCAAACACTCCTCCTCACGCATAAGCTAAATTTTGGCCTAAACATAATGTGTGAAAATATGTGATTGGGGAGACAAATAGGGGCTTAGAAATGCTATTATAAAATTTAAGCTATTAGATGAATACGTGATTTAATATTTAATTACTCTGATATATCTGTATCTAAACACTTGAGACTCCGTATAGTTGGCGGTTGACCTATATAATGAAATGCGTACTTTAATGGACTTGCAAGTCTCCATCCATTTAGTAACATGCAATTCAACCTGCTAATGCTCTCATGCATGACGCCATCGCATCGCCAATACGAATGCGGAATTATAGGGAGGGTCAACCGATCCCCTCCTAATCACTTGCGACGATGCGAATCCAAGTATGTACTCCAAGAGTACGATCAGGTTCCATGAATTGTTTGCTTTATGTTGTTGTAAATCAACATCAGCTCTTGCTGCATTGTGTCTCACTCAACGTCCATTCCAATTTCCAATCCCCAACACGAATCGGTGTATGGTTCCACGCTCCCGCGTAGAAAGCGATGCCTTCTTTTGTGGATTTATTTAACCCCACTTTGCCGCAAAATCTGGTTTCTTGACCGCAATTACAATCTATCCACTCGGGGGTAACATGTCTCTTACATACGCGATCTTATAAGCAGAAAATCGATTTCATCAACATGGAATGAATTCATGAATAACTGAAAAGCAGAACGTGCACCCATGTCACTTTCTATCCATCCACTCGTAAACAAAATAAGTTATATGCACTTTATTAATCTATTTTGTAATGGTTAAATTTTTGAAAAGACGGTTTATCTAATATAATGTCAAACTACATATCATGAGTTCAAATTTCGACCCCCTCTCTCATCTTTCTACTTGCATGTTACTATTGTCGTTCCGTCTTTTTTTCTCCATCTTCTATTATCTATTAATGCGATTACATCCTATTTTCAGTTGCATTTGTAATGACTGGCTTACGCATGCTTGGAAGGATTAAATAACTATATATATATATATATATATATATATATATATATATATATATATATCATTGGCACATATCTAGTAGCTCAAGTTTCGAGAGAAAGGGATGATGAAACACTGTTTGAATGCCTTTAACATTACAACAGAGAAGCCACTTGTTGATTCCATGGCGACGTAGCTTAGTTTAGTCATTAGGGTTTCTCCTTGAATGGGATTAAAAGCAAATAAGCATGTCAAAGACGCCAAAGAAATGCCTAAGAAAGCGGCTGTTTGTACTCCAGCTCATCACCACGTGGCAAGTGGCTCACTCTCAAACTAAAACATGTTAAAGACTTTGTTCTAAGTTCCTCACCACATGCATTTTTCATTTTGCACGTCTTATGTTTGTTTTACTTGGGATTGTATTAATGTACTATACGAAAATCGTAATATCAATTGTTTACTTGGCTTAATCCATTATGAACTTATATATAGCATGCTAGTACTTTTTATATATAGCCATGAAAAGATGTGTTTTTGGCTTTGCAAATTGATAATTCGTAGGCATTTTGCAGTTAGAACATCCCGTAACCACGACACCACCTATTAGCAACTTCTCGGAAACAACTCCATCGAGCATCGACGCACCGTGGCTTTAGAGTATTCTGTGCCTAAACAGAAATAGTGTTAAAACACACCGCAACATAACGAGACAATGCAATATGGTTGCAGCACAAGTGCTCGTCAGTCGTTAGCACTAATATGATTACGATCCACTAACAGAGCGACAAACATGAGCTCCAGGATATTATTGAATAGACGGACTATATGCTGCGGAATGGAATATGGGATCCATTGTTTTCGCATCGACCATTTGATCAATCAATTAATTTATGGGGAGTTGGATATATTCATTACTGCAGAGAGATGGAACTCCCCTAATTAAATTTAATTGCATTGTCGACACATTTTTTTGAGGTGAAGAATGATATGATCGATTCCAATGATTAACATGCATCAACTATGTACAACGTTATTACTGTCCATATAATAGAAGAATCAAAATCATTTTCCTTTGTTGAGGTAATAACTGATGGTGAAAAGGGAACTTGGGTACTAGCTAAGAAAGAAAATTATACATAGAGAACAAGCTCCATCTAGCTTCTCTTTTTTAGGTTGACATTCATTCATATTCTGCATGCGCGAGCAGTTTGATTGCTTGGTTCCGGAAATTGGTAGAATAAATTAAGAATTGAAGGAACAGCATTAAATTCATGGCTAGCAGCTGATTGGCTCCGTTCAAGCGGACGAATTAATTGAAGAATCTGAGAATAATAATGCGACAGCTCATTACTGAATGCAATAGGATTCTGACTTTCACAACACGCGTAAACCCTAATATTCTTCGTTTTTGTTTATTTTGGGCCGCACGATGACCACTTATCAGATCACATGCTCACCGTACATATCACCCGCATAGGCACCAGTACGTGATAACGTGCAAGCTTAGGAAAACTATCTTATCATTGTAACTATTAATTTAGACCCGCATATTTTATGTTACTTACTGCATGTATAAGGAAGATCGACAACCAAAACCCACTATAAATTACGGCCCCATCTGCCTATCTTGTATCATCCAACTGCCCCTCTCTCTCTCTCTCTCTCTCTCTCTCTCTCTCTGTGCCTCGAGTACATTTATTTTCTCGACGAAAAATTATAGCAAATGGCTAAGCAAGTCATCTTTCTCATGCTCGCATGCTTGGTCTTGATTAGCCCAACCGAAGCGGACTACAATGTGGTGAGACATGGGGCGAAGCCGGACGGGGCGACGGATGCAACAGAGGCATTCCTGAGGGCGTGGAAGGCGGCATGCGGGTCGGCTCAGGCCGCTACAATTTACGTGCCGAAAGGGCGGTACGTGCTAAAGGCAGTGGAGTTCCGGGGTCCTTGCAAGAGCCGGATGACGGTGAAGATTGATGGGACATTGGTGGCACCGACGGACTATTGGGCACTGGGGAATTCAGGGTACTGGATTTTGTTCAGACAGGTGAACAAGTTGACGGTGGTCGGTGGGAAACTGGATGCCAAGGGTGCTGGTTATTGGGCTTGCAAGAATTCTGGCCGGAGCTGCCCTCCCGGCGCTTCGGTACGTTTGTCCATTGTATACGTATTAAGAAACTGATTTCGCTTATCATATCGATAATCTCTCACCTAATATGAATAGAACATGCTTAATTAATTGTTCATTAGCCGAAGTGGTTATTTGACAATTTTACGAAACTTTCATTCTTGCTTCCATCAAAATGCTTCAAAGTTTTCATGATGACACGAAATCTTTAACTTCTTTTTCTGCACGGCATATGTAATGAACCTATTTATGGGGATGTTTTCTTATGAGTTCGTGTGAAAACTGATTCAGTCGATAACATTCAACTGGGCCAATGACATCGTGCTGAGCGGATTGATGTCGATCAATAGTCAAGAAACGCATATCGTGATAAATAGCTGCAACAATGTGGTGGTGCGGAACGTGAAGGTGATCGCTCCGGACCAGAGTCCCAACACGGATGGCATTCACGTGCAGTTGTCGACCGGTGTCACCATCACTGGGAGCACGCTCCAAACCGGAGATGATTGCATATCAATAGGACCTGGCACTACCAATCTATACATGTCTCACATCAAATGCGGTCCGGGCCATGGCATTAGGTACTAACCCTTCACCAGTGCGCCATCTACATACCTCATATCTTAAAATTTAAAAGGCCCCAAATTTTTGAGTGCTTAATGATATCACCGTTCGTGCATGGCTCGATATAATTTCAAAATTAAATGGTTGTGGCACAGCATTGGGAGCCTAGCGAAGGATGCGTCTGAAGCTGGAGTCCAAAACGTGACCCTGACGAATGCGGTGTTCACTGGATCCGACAATGGGGTCCGGATAAAGTCATGGGCCAGGCCCAGCACTTCCTTCGTCAGGAACGTCCTCTTCCAGAACATAGTCATGAATAATGTGAAGAACCCAATCATCATTGACCAGAACTATTGCCCCCACAACCAAGGCTGTCCTCGTCAGGTATAATCCACAATTCATTGACTTCAAAGTCCACCACAACAAACCAAATTTAGCGGATTAATTCGCCCGTCGTTCGCAGAGTTCCGGGGTGAAGATTAGTCAGGTGACATACAGGAACATACGAGGGACATCGACAACTCAGAATGCGGTGACGTTCGATTGCAGCAGGAGCACGCCATGCCAAGCGATCAGACTACAAGACATTCATCTCACCTACATGGACAAGGCGGCCTCTTCTTCTTGCAAGAACATAGGGGGCACCAGCAGCGGAATCCTGGTGCCTCGAAGTTGTCTGTGATGGATCAACTTTACGCCTAGTTTACGGGCTTAATGTTGTTACTAATCAAAGGTTCGAAAAGTGGGTGTGCACACCAACGTGGACGCACTTGTTTAATCTGCCCCCATGATTTGAGTGTTGCAATAAATTCCACCTTGTGATCTCATCGCCCCTTCCTTTTCTTTTTACATGATTAAAGCGGAGCGGGATGCTTTCCCTTCTTAATCCATTTCCTCATTCTCTAAATGTTTCACCCCCTTCCGACTCTAGTTTATCCTTCTTACCTAACTTTAATTCCACGGACGTCAATTCACATCCGAAAGGATTCCGTTCACATAAGAAACCCTAATGCCATTTGATCTATGTTTTGGTTCTTACTCATGATTAACCGATGCACAATGGATGAAGAACGAATTGCTCCTCCTAATGTCAAGTCTAACATGTCAACTTAAGCTGCGTTGATTGTGCTTTTGAGGAAAATTTTTAGAAAACGCAAAGGGTTTTAAGTTAATTAATTTTTCCAAAATGTAAATTATGTTTAATAAATTGTAATTTAGATGTCTTTTATAAAGTAATTTTGGATAAAATAATATTTGGAAAAATTATTTTTGTACAAGACTTTTCTTTTGTTTAATAAAAAAGGAAAAAGAAAATTTAAACCCTTTGCCAACCAAACAAAGGAGTAAGGCCGCCGACAACCCAAATCCAGCACTGGTGGCTGGCTGCCATTTGAGGTCACACTATCTCAGCCGACCACTCGTGCAAGTCACGCAAGATCCCAAGCAGCACAGGCCTCTCAGGGCTAAATCTAGCCCCTCGCTAGCCACCCTTACGTAGAGAAAATAGACAATTATAACAAAGGCAAAACTAAAAACCAAAAGAAACTGGTTAGGGCAGTTTTGTAGAAAAAAAAAGATATACTAAACGTAGAGTGAACTTTTCGAAAATGCTAAAATCCCCTAATGAAAGTATTTATATGATCGTGGCGAGCTGAGTTATAATCCATTTCAACCTGTCCTATCGCATCTGAAGAGTTCTGACATAATCCATTCCGACACCTCTCGCTGATCATACTGACACCACTGCTGCCGCTGTACGTCTCACGGGTAGGTTTTGTCCACCCTTTTGAATCGGGCGGTCGCAGTAGTCTGCTTTGTCGCTTCTGCAGAGGGTTCAATTATTTGGGCTCCTCCGTGGGCCCTCATGCGAACGGAGGGAGGGCCTCCGAGTCGTAGCTTTGACTCGGTCAAAAGAAAGGGCTGGGTTTGGTCCGAGTGGACAAAGTACGAGTCAGCTCTTCTGACTCGCTTTGATGATCGCCCTTTTTTTATTTTTTCGACAATGTCACGCGAGACTCGAACCGCAGGCGGTTTGGTCCGGAAGGGAGATTGATATTTATTTGTGGGCAGGACGCAGATTTAAGTCGAGACTTGCGGGCACAATAACTTGACATTCTGGATTAAAACGTCACGAGAGGGAATTAAAGGGAGTTGATTTTATTCTTTTCAATCGAGCACTTGCAAACTCAGCACCACCTTGAACTTAAATTTCAAACTATGCTTAGAGGTCGCTTTTATTTGAAATATGTCGGAGTCTTAAAATCTACGTCATCTTATAATTCAAGTAAAACAACATTATTTAACACTCGAATGAAGTGTTAGTGATGTGTTCACCGTATGCCTTCCCAAAGTGATTTTGACCTCAGGGTCTCTAGAATCTATTGCAATACCTCTCTACTTAGTGGTGGAAATATATAAATACTAAACCACGCATTTAATTAATAGCTTGAACTTTAAAAAAAAGTTAGTGATAGTCGAGAAAATTACCAAAAAAGTTCTAATGTCAATTCAAGTTTAAACATATTTTCTTGCTAATTCAATTATAAATATTTTGTATATGTGTTAATTCAGTCCATCTTGTCAATTTTGGGCCGACACCAACGCGTGGACTAACCATACTAATAGTTTAATAAAAGTCGATATAGATAATTTTTAATAATATTTTTATTTTTTAAAATTTATGATTTTTCTATTAATTGGTCAGGATGATGATGGTCCTATAAAATCTCATGCTTAGTTCACTTATAGAAGCATAAAGTTGCGATTGCCCATCAATTTTATAGATGAGTGAATGATCCTCATATTTATAATTCCAAACGGATGATAATTCTAGTCTAGGGCCTCAACTGTGGGACGTTGAATGAGAAAATAATATCAAATCTGTGGAAAGATGGAAAAGCAGACGTAACGCTGTGTCCAGGCTGGTCAGCTAATTAGAGGTACGACAAATGAATATCAGCGACGTGGCCCTGTGATTGTAACTTTCCAAACGGATCGAGGTCATAGAAGAGAACCATGCGCAGCACCCGCCCAAGTCAAAACCGGAAAATTAGGTAGACGTCAACCAAACGATGACGATGACTCTTACGACGGATGACCCTCCTCGTCATATTCCAAACGTGCGCGTCTTCGAGCTGCCAAATATATCCAATCTTTTCGTCCCTATGAATTTGACCAAGAGGCGATGGCCCCATTATCACGAGTGGGGGGAACGAGTGGCCGAAGTCGCCTGAACACGTGCCGCACTCCCCCAGCTAATGCTCCACATTTCATGGCGCTCGCCGTCCACAACTCCTATCTTCCGTTGAACATCTTCGTCCTCGTGAGACACAGGGACGGCCCCTCCCCCGCCTGATGACCTCGCGGTCCCCACTCCTCCTCGTGAGAGAGAGCATAGCGATTGAGTGCTGAGAATAGGCCAAGCGACACTCAGGCGTCTATGGCACCGACACTTTAAAAGGACACGAGGGTGGTGCCATAGACGCCTTTCGAGGGAGTGCCGCTTGACCTATTCTCAACACTCAATCGCTATGCTCTCTCTCATATGAGATTCTCTTTTCTTTCTCCATCACATTCGTTCGTATCGATGAAACAAAAAAGAGTGGCAACATTTCAATAGCCCGCAAGGACCGGAGAATTAGTAGCATGCACTTTAGGACAGTCCACCTTGAGATGTTTGCTATGGGGTAATCACCTATACGTTTTCGAAATTTGCTGATCACACGACGAAAAGAGCTACTGATTGTTGTTAGAAATTATGACATTTAAATATTAATTCACTCTTGTTATTTTCGTACTTGACTACTAACTTTCAAAATATTTCCAGTATTCAATATATTCTTCCGGAGATCGAAAATTTCTACCGTCGGTAATGTCTTGTTCTTCCTTTTTAGTTTCGGGGCTTGTTACTTTATCAAATTATTTGCTTTACCAAAGTCCACCAGTTATATAATTTTTTCAAATGGACAAATTGATTGCAAATTAATATACTTTTGCCTTAGTAAGATGACGTGTCATTTGTTCTTTAGATTCTAGTAATCAATTTGATAGACATTTCCGTTCTTCAATCGTAAGAGGATTAGATTGTAAGTTGTAGAGCTTGAGGGCATAATTCACATAACCTTTAGGATAAAAGCCACTAAAAATCCCAAAATATACTCATCATGATACTCCAAACTTTTTTGTGATAGAAAGACCCTCAAATTTATACTCGTGTGACCAATTTATCCCAAACTTATACCCGTGAGACATGTTTACCCTAAACTTTCTTTGTGACACAAATAAACCCAAGTCTTGTATCCATATGATACATATAATCTCAACTTAGGCTCGAGCTACACATTTACCATTTGTCAAGAATTTTTTTTCCTTTTTCCCTTTTTTCCCTTCCTCCTTCGTCTTTATTAGTGCTCTTACCATCATCATCGCCATTATCCTCACCCTGACCAGAATCAGGGGAGAAAATGAACGAGGAGTTAAAAAAATAGAAAAAGAAAACGATATGCGATGAGTTGACATGTTTTTGTCACTTGAGCACCATGTTAGCATCATTTGCTTTTTGGCATCTAGATTTCAGCAATGTTTGTCGGTGGAATTTGAATTTAGGGTAAATGTGTCATATGAATATAAATTGTCATATGAATATAAAATTCGAAATGAATATGTTATAAAGAAATGAGTTTGGGGTTATTGGCGTCATAGAATATTTTTAAGACAAATAGGTCACATCAATATAAATGTAGAGAGTATAGCATAAAAAAAAATTAGAGAAATATGTGAGTGTGAAGATGGTTTGAGTATTTTTATGGCTTTTTATATAATATGGATGGGTTAGTTGAATGAAAGCATGGGGATAAGTTTAGGCGGCCAATGCCACCGTCCATGTGTTCTGGAAGGCGCTTTATTTGATTCCTCCAGTAAAGAAGATAAAGAGGCGACACGTCCTTGGTGTCTGAATGGTGAATTGCAAATGCATGTGCCTTTTTTAACATTAAAAAAGAAAAAGAAAAAGGACACAATACACGCTGCGTGCTGAAAATTAAAAAGAACATTAGATTACCCAAAAAGCGTCACATCCGAAAGTGGGAAACAAAGCAGAAAAACACACACACATCTCTCTCTCTCTCTCTCCTCTGCGTGTGCGATCTCACCACGCCATGATGGAGTCGGAGTTGCTGTTGCTGTTGCGTGAAAACACAATGATATGAACGGTGGACGTTGGATTCCTTATCGCCATTCTCTCTCTCTTTCTCTCTCTGCTGTTTTCTGTAAATATCAGCAGACAGCCTTCAAAGCATTTTTCCGAGCTATAGAGTACGAGTCCACTGTAATTTAACATTGCGACATCAGCAGCTCCAATTACGGAACATTTAGATTCCCTTTTCTTCGGGTGCCCACCCACCCTCTCACCCTCTCTCTCTCTCTCTCTCTCTCTCTCTCACTACTGGGTCTTCCGTGAAACGCAGTGGGTGAGCTCTCGATCTCATCAAGCTTTCATCTTTTGATTGGGGGCCATCTCTTTTTCGCTTTTTCCCTTGATTGGTCTCTCTGTCGTCGTCGTCGTCGTCGTCGTCGTCTCGGTGAAGCGGGTTAAAGTTTCCGCCTTTTATCTGAGAATCGGACGAGTTGGCATTTTTGTTGTGATCACTTTCGGGGGAAGAGGATTGGGTTTTTGTTTGTCGGAGATTTAGAGAGGACACACGGCATTTGGGGGGGCTGAGTTGTTGTTTTTTGATCTCTGTGTTGATTGGGATTCTGCACGCGCTGGACGGTGAGTTGCGTCTGACGATGGAGAAGCCGGAGAACTCGAGGGAGAAAGAGAGGGAGGGTAGGGGGATAGAAATGGAAAAGCAGAAGAGCTTCGGCAGAGGGATTGAAATGGAAAAGCAGAGGAGCTTCGGCAGAGGGCTGATGGAGAAGCAGAAGAGCTTCCGGATTGCCATGGAGAGACAGCTCAGCTTCATCTCCTCCGACAAGAAGAAGGCCAAGGAGTCGCCCGGCAAGCGCGGCGATTCCCCTCTCCATTTGGCGGCTCGGGCTGGCAACACCAGTAGAGTGAGGGAGATCCTTCAAAATTGCGGTGCCAATGAATCCAAAAGCTTGCTGTCGAAGCTGAACCTGGAGGGCGAGACCCCGCTTTACGCCGCGGCGGAGAACGGGCACGTCTCGGCGGTGGCGGAGTTATTGGAGCATTCCGATCTCGAGAATGCATCCATTGCGGCTAGGAATGGATTTGATGCTTTCCATATCGCTGCGAAGCAGGGTCATTTGGGTATTCCTTCGTTTGATCCCATCTTTTACTGTTCTCGCAATTGAATGATCCATGTCATAGTTTCTCAGGGGAATGTGTCCATCGCTCAAGAACGAAACTAAAAACATGACGCAAGAGGAAGTTTTGCTCTGTAATCCATCTGATCTTTAACCTAGAGGATACACAGTGACAGGGCTGGAGGAAACCCTGATCATAATTCCTTCCTATCGGCAAACTCACACTTTATTCGCAAATTTATGGAGCACCCCACTAGGCCCGAGTAATTCTGTGGTTGCCCGAGTGACGGTTTGCCGGTTGGTTTCTGCAGTTCCTTGTCAAGCATGTAGCTTTTTCCTGGGTTTCACCGATAGAAATCTGCCTCAATCCTTCTCATGTACGGTTATTTGAACTGTAAATAGTCTGGAGCATTAACTGTCAGAGCTCAATTTTCAACTGTTTCTGGTCTATTTTGTCCTCAAACTGCTGCTTCATTCAAAGTCGAGTGTGCCTGGATGTATGCTCACTTACTCTCTTCCCATCTTTAAATAAGAGCGAGCTTGGTTGGCCCTCTTGTATCTGCCTGTAAGTAATTATCACATGATCCTTATTACTCGTATCCTGTTCTGAAGAAATGATTGAAAAATTCCCTCCTCTGTCCACGTAGTCATCTTTATATCGTTTAGTTGATTCGACATTTGAGTTCTCTTTACTACTGGGTTGCGAAATTTGTTACTTCCTTTGAGGAGAGTCATGCCAATGTGCAAGTGCTGAGCAGTCATCTGGTCGACATTTCTATCATTTCATCATCGTTTGAGTTATTTAATGATGAATCCTCTTGTAACTATCTTTTTCTAGCTGTATTTCGCTACATGCCTGACCATATGTGTCTCACTTAATTGGATCTTACAATTGGATTCTATTTGTTCTAGACTATAACCTTCCTGACCAAAACAAAATTTCTTGCAGAGGTGTTGAAGGAACTACTGCATGTATTTCCCAACTTGGCAATGACCACGGACTCTTCTTGCACAACTGCTTTACACACAGCCGCTGGTCAGGGTCACACGAATGTGGTGAATCTCCTATTAGAAACCGATTCAAACCTCATCAAAATTGCTCGGAACAATGGTAAAAGTGTGCTGCACACCGCTGCTAGGATGGGTCACTTGGAAGTGGTAAGGTCCCTGTCAAACAAGGACCCAAGCAGTGGCTTTAGGACAGACAAAAAAGGCCAAACTGCGCTGCACATGGCCGTGAAAGGGCAAAATGAGGAGATCGTCCTTGAATTGATAAAACCCAATCCCTCGGTTTTGAGTTCAGAGGATAATAAAGGAAATACACCACTGCACATTGCCACGAGGAAGGGTCGCATTCAGGTTTGTACTCTATAAAGCAAATCAATTTGTATTCCAGGATAAAGACCCCCCACCCCAACACCCCCCAAAGGAACTTTTCATGGCCAAAAACCACCTAAAATACCTGACGTCACAGGACCTGGTCAATGCTCACACTGCCAAACAAATTTTGGTTTTAGGCAATTCGTTCTCAGAGTTGGTATGACTACAGATGCAAATTTTCCGCCTGCATACATTGAGGAACTCCATCATTAGATAGTGCTATTGTACATGTGTTTTTTATCGCATTGACTCAATCCTTGAGAATTGGATATCTTGCAATTAAGATTTGCAAATTCTGATCAAAATAAAAACACTGGCAGTCAAGATGTCAAAATGTGATTGAACTTGTGTTTAGATCAGGAGAACCTGTAGTGTCACTGCAATTCCTTTGCAAATTATGTGTTTCACTTCATATGACCAAAAAACTTTGCGTTCCATCATTTCCAACAACTTTAGAATGCAGAAAGATAGAGCAGCAGGTCTCTAAATCTCTGCCATTTGTCCTCGTGAAAGATGATATTCAATTTTAGGTATAAAAAATAAAAAGAAACACTCACAATTCTTTGTTACCAAGCAAAAATCATTTTGCAAAGTGGTCCTCAAAATATTGAGTTTTCCCTGATTTTAGTCATTTCACTGTGGGTCTCCCTTGACTTATATAATTCATGGCTCAGGGATGGGAGATAGAGTTCCCCATTGGTTTTTGTAATGATATTTTACTTGTTTTCTTACAACCATGTGATTTGGCTGACTAACAGGATGTTTTATTTTCGCATCTGAATTATTCTTATTTGCGAGAGTACTTCTACATTCTGGGTTTTCTTAATCGTCTGTCTAGTATGATGTATCTTTGTTCACTTTGTCAACCATTTGCATTCAAGCCTATTTGTTGAAAAAAATATATATATGTTGAGTAATCGATAAATAGATTCAGTGCATGAATCATTCAGACATAGGGGGAAAAGAACAAAAGTGTGCTTACGTTTTACTATGAAATGAGATTCAGTTTCAATCAGATAGTGAGAGTGTGGATTCCTTGCTTTTTGCTAAATATTGTCATATCCATGTTTAATGCTCACAGATTGTGCGGTGCTTACTATCAATCGAAGGCATCAACCTAAATCCAATCAACAAGGCTGGGGAGACCCCACTCGATATCGCAGACAAATTCGGAACTCCTGAACTCGTCTCTCTGCTAAGAGAAGCAGGTGCCTCCCATTCCAAAGACTATGGAAAACCTCCGAATGCTGCAAAGCAACTTAAGCAGACAGTTAGTGACATTAAGCATGATGTCCAATCTCAACTCCAGCAGACACGTCAAACCGGTGCTAAGGTCCAGAAGATAGCGAAAAGGCTGAAGAAACTACACATTAGTGGCCTCAACAATGCCATTAACTCAGCCACTGTGGTTGCTGTTCTAATTGCTACCGTCGCCTTTGCTGCCATATTCACTGTACCCGGTCAATACATCCAGGAAAAAACCAAAGGTTCCTCCGTGGGTGAAGCCAATATCGCCAAAAAGACACCTTTCGTTATCTTCTTTATCTCTGACAGCTTGGCCTTGTTTATCTCCCTGGCTGTCGTCGTGGTTCAAACATCGGTGGTGGTGATTGAGGAGAAAGCAAAGCGGCAGCTCGTGTTTGTGATTAACAAGCTCATGTGGCTTGCATGTCTTTTCATCTCCATCGCATTCATCTCTCTCAGTTACGTTGTAGTGGGTGCAAGTCAAAGGTGGCTCGCCGTATGTGCGACCTTGATCGGGAGCTCTATCATGCTTACAACAATTGGGTCCATGTGCTATTGTGTCGTAATGCATAGACTGGAGGAGAAAAAGTTGAGGAACATAAGAAGGTCAGAGAGCCGCTCTTACTCCATGTCCATGGCTTCTGAACCTGATATACTCAACAGCGGAAACAAGAGGATGTATGCGCTGTGAGGTCGACAACTCAGCGCGTGCAGAGGCCTATCGTATTAGACATGGATATTAAGTAGATGCATATGGTGTATGGATTAATCATGTGAGGATAATGTAAGCTGCTGTGCAAGTTAAGTCTACTGTTGTATGATGATGATAGGAAACTACCGTGGTGATTGCGAGATGCGCGGGAGACACAGACCGAGAGAAATATTGTTCTGTGAGGCAATGACATGGAATTGAAAGCTCAATATGGATTCATTCATTTTAAGCTGGCTCTGTATGTGCAGCGCTATGTACAGTTGCCTTCAATAGGGCGCTTCATCTATGTTCTGCTATGATGACTACTACGTAAGGTATGGTAGGTAGCGACATTTGAACCATCACAGAGGAGTTGTGTTAGATGGGACCGTGTAAGCAGGCTCATTAGAGCTGGAGATGGGTGGGTGTGTGAAGCTGAAATATCAATCATATCCTCTGGTATCATCTTTCCCAACTTCCAAGTTAAACGGTCACTATGAATGACCAACGAAATCATGGGAACCAACTAAAATTCATGGGACTGTCCCGGACCCCCGACTCTGCACTACAAACCACGAAATGCAAATATCATTTTTCTTGGGAAATCCCGGTCGAGCTTTAAGTTATGGGATGCTCAAAAGCTTCAGAGCCTGGACTTTTATTTCTTCTAGTCATGTTGAGGCTCGTGTGAATGCAAGCTGGAAATCATCAGTGACTTTTGGAGAGATGCATTTTTGGAAATTCGATCCATGTGTAACACGGCTCTTGGGGAGAATCGTTTTCGGAACTTCAATCTATGCGTAACACGGCCCAAATAGGCTGACGCTGCCTACTTCCCAATCCAACTCTTTAACTAGTGCCTAGTGGAGCTAATTCTTCATGACAAATCAAATTAGGTCAAATATCTGTTGCCCGAGAGCAATGGCTTGAAAAAACCTACATCCCCCTGGTTTGACTTTTCATTCCATTGATTTCCCTTTCCTCAATTGAAAATATTACCTTTGTTAGACACTTCCAAACTCTACTTTCCCATGATTTACTTAAGATACTCCGTTCACAGAGAGGATATAAGAGCCTAATTCATCGGTTACAAATATAAGGAGAGACGAAGACAAAAAATAATCTCAGAAAAAGCCATTCCGCAAACCCTTATACTTCTATGTAACGTTCGTGGACTGTTTTTCTCTCTTTTTCACTTCTCGCTCTTTTTACTTTTGTATTTTCCTTTCTACATGATAAAAACCTGAGAAAAGGAATATAAAGAAGTTCTGGACTGGTACATCGTCTCCAAAAATATGAGAGAAGCTTGTAGAAGATTTTAACCCAACCTGGCGTAAGCTCACATGGATATCAACACCACACACAAGACGGTGACTACTGATCCCTGAGTCCCCGTGGCAGTTGAAAATTCTATCACGTAACAGGGTCAAGTGGTACTAACTGAGACTGGCTTCCCACGACCCATAGCGAATCCTCTTGTTCCATCCGGCATGCGAGGTCCCGGAGGCTGCTTCGCCACAGTTGCAGTCTCATTACTGGCGACATTGTTCATAGGAGGAGCCCCCAAATGATTTCCCCGATTATTCTGATGGTATTGGCCTCTTCCACGTCCTCTTCCTCGGCCTCGGCCCCGCCCTTTCCTCTGTCCGAACTCTTTATCGGTGGCATTCTCCTCCCCCTGCATCATCATGGAATCCAAGTTTTCAAACTGATCCTCAACCAGAAATAGTGCTCCCATACAGAAATCAACCAAAGCTCCGAATTTGCAGCATTGTATCACACTGACAAAGATTGAGTCAACACTCACCATATTCCCCTGGAAGTGAGCATCAGATTGCTCAAAAGACTCTTCAAGTTGTTTCTCTGGTTGTTGCTCAGATATAGAAGCATCTTCTTCTTCCCACGGCTCTTCTCCATCATGTCCCTTCTTCCCCCGTGCTTGAGAGGGTTTTGACTAGGAACAGGAAAACCAACAAAGATGAATTATCCCAGTTTAGCAGAGTGCATTAAAGCCAAACAAATCTTCAATCAAAATTTTATTAAAGCTTAAAGGCATGCACGTAACACAAAATGAAGTGAAGATCCCCAGTCTTTGTCATTCAGCTTTCAGCAAGACCATAGCAGAAATTACCAAGCATAGAATGAGAAGTTAAGTTGAATATACATTCGAGGCTTTGAACTGAAAATTTTTTAACTAAAGAAAATCTGCCATCCCACCTGCACTGACCCAACACTGATCTTACAGAAAAAATGTTAATCTTTAACAGTCACATTCATTCAAATTTTTTTGCACCACATACTGTGAACATGCAAGTGGCATCCCTTACCGGAAAATGTCAGTTTTAACAGTCATTTGTATTCAAGATTTTGTTTGCATCAAAAGCAGTCGAGTGGCAAGTGGCATTTATTCAGCCAAAAGACAGGATGAGCAGACCCTAGATTCCTAAATGGAAAATGTCAGTCGTTATCAGCGACTTTCTATGCGTGATTTTATTTCTTTTCACATCAAAGACATTGTAGCCAAAAAAAGGGACAGGCAGCATTTGAATGTGGTCATTTTTACATTTTTGAAAATGATGTCTACCAATATTTTTACCATATATTTACTTAAATTTCTAGACTAATGCTTTCATGCAACTAAAGAAGAAAAAGAGGAACAAATACCCCGCGTCTATGCATTAAACGGACCCTTAGGCCACTTCTCCAGTTCCCCTCCTCATTTAGCTCTTCAACCTGCAATAACAGGACATGAACATTTTAATTATAATGAGAACATTATGCATCATGATGCATCTTATAGATAGAGGGAGTACTCACTGCTTTCTCGGCTACATCGATGGATTCATATTCCACAAAAGCATGCAACTGCATGAAATATAAAATGTCAGATATTAAGGACCTATCTGGATTGACTTTCACTTTTTGCTTAATCTAAAACTCACGCACTTTGATTCTTTTTTCGATCCGAAACTCTTTAAACTTTCACAGCCCTCAAATGATGACACGTACACTCACATAAGATTTTTCATTATAGGTTAAAATTAGAACAATATTTTAAATTTTGGCGGAAAATAAAAAAGTACCTTTTGCTTTTACTTAAGTCCAACCACACAAGCCCTACACTTTCATGAGCACACTTGACTATAAAAGAATATTGATCGTGCTTGATCAAAATTCAACCAAATAAACTGCAGATGGTTATCTTCGTTGATATCCAATAGAAATGAACACAGAGACAAAGGCCACCAGACACTTCATCAATCCATGATTCTAAACTATAGAATGGAAACACAATACGAAATAATGCATGAAGTTACGATGGAGTCTCACGCAACCAAAATAGAGGGCCTACCACTACAGTGATTAGAGTTAAAAAAGACGAAAAAATTCAAGACAATGATAAAGTTTGAAAATCCTCCTTCATTTCCTGAGAGAGCTGCAAATACCTTGTTAGTATAATGCATGCCATCAGCCTTTCCTGATCTGGGTGCTGAAGAAGCTCCACCATTGGAAGCTTGAGGCTGACAGGTACGAATTGCCTTCACACTAAAAAATATGGCTCAATCAAACTATAGTGTAAGGAAGATGGACACTTTATTAAAAGAAAAGTCACTTTTGCAGCCTCGATTTCCTATAAAGAGATTTTACTACCTCCCAACTGCAGAGAAAAGTTTCATAAGGTTCTGGTGGCAATGATCCTCTGGTAGGTTTTCTGCAATGACGACTCGTGACTGCATTTTCAAATAGAGTAAATAAGATTGCCTGAACAATTATGGCCTATCAAATCACTTGATAAAAGGAAGCAAACAACAAGAGACATGGTGGTTTCATCCATGGCAAGAACTGGACATTAGAATACAAAAGAGACCGTACACCAATTATCTAGTAAATCCAATTGAGCAGAACAAAAACTTAATCCACTCCACCGTCCATTACCCAACCAGAGAGCAAATTAACAAAATCTCCAAGCAATGGCCCATGCTCAAATACTAAAAGAGCAAAGCTGAGGAGAACCACAAAAGTAAACGTACTTGCAGCTCCTCCATGTCTGAGTCAGTCAAAGGATACCGCCGTTTCACTTTCTTCCCATCTTCACTAACTATCTGAATAACACAGCAAGTCAGCGACAAGTAAGTTAGAAGTGAAAAAATGAGAAATAAGATCAGAAGAAAATTAAAGTGCTTCAGTAGATCATGAAATAACAATGGAAACTCACAAGTTTTGATGAGTTCTGCAGTATAGAAGCAAGCTGGGCATTGCTAGTGATGAGGGCTTTGATCTTCTTAAAGGAAGCAACAACGGATATCGGTACTATAGAGAGATGGAAGAAGCTATCAGTACCGCATCACTTCAGCCAGAAAAGAAGACTCTCTAGATATAAAGAGCTCCTTCGACAATAAATACTCAACAAAGAAGCTAAGCGACTGTATGACAAGTTCAGAAGAATGACTTATGGCATATAAATGTCCTAGAATTAGAGCAAGGGACTTGCATATAACATAATAATATGGACATAAGACCTCAAATTAGAGATCTTACCATATCCTTCAGGATCTTTGCTGATGAACCTCATCAGGTGGTCGGTGGTAGCCAAGTTTATATCACTGAAATAATACTCCACCTACATAGGAAGCATTTAAAGCATTAGAGTGACGAAGGTGAATTCCCCAAAGAGTTTGAGATGCTAAACAATCATGTGTTTGATTTGGGAGAAGAAGTGAAGCGATTGTCCGCAAGGATTGAAACCAAAATCCAATTCTCCCGGGCAGGAAATTCCCACTCCTAAATCCCACGGTCCGAACCGCATGCAATGGGGCATTGAAAAAATGAAGCCCCTAAATGTCGTCAGAACTTATGGACTTAAGTATCGCCTCCAAACACAGGAATTCTCAGGAAGAAAAGACAAAACACCGTTAAAGAGGACTACTAGGAAACGCAACTTTTGTTTCTACATGTGATCATTTCCATGGAACGACGCCCTCCCTATATCAAATGAACATAACTAAATTACACGTTACAATGCACATGATGCGCTACACGCACTCAAACCCATGAGATTCACAGGGAACAGTCGGCCAGGTATAAGCTATTCAGATGGATGCTGTAAGGACCAATTTATCATATTTCATAAACAAAAAAGCACAGCGGGGGAACACTTCCTAAACAATTAGGTGTATGATATGATCGAAGGAGCATCACCTTATTAGCAAGGTCATACTTAGTCCATATCGCACAAAGACTGCCTATTCATATCCCATTGATCTGCAGACTGACTTACTATTGTAAACTTACGTCCAAGCCGACCAGACATAATTAAGATTTTCATGACAAGAGCAAGATCATTCACCGGGCAAAGAAAAAGCGACACGCAAAAATGCACCTAATCAATCGGGTTCAAGTGAATATGCAACCTTCAGCGATCATCACAAGTGAATATCTAAGTCACTGGAGGAAAATTAAGGCCAAGAGCAGAGAAGTAGGTCAAGATTTCAACTTGATCGGGCTCGATGGAAAAAGAGGTAATCAGAGATTGTTTCATCAGAGAAGTAGTAGTACACGAAGAGGGCCAATGCGGGGGGGCACATGCCAAAAAGAATTTTCAGAGCATCAATCGTAGATTAGGAAGTGTCGAGAAGGCGATGGCAGGTAAGCAGAGATCATTCGAACTGGAAGCAAAACAGTGAGGAGAAGAGAGAGCAATGTGAAGTGAGAGAGAGTGGGCCGAGGGGAGGGCGATCTGGAAGGAGTACCTGATTGAGGACCTTCTGGACGGCTTCATCGGAGATGCCGTTCTTGGAGGGGGCACCGCCCTGATCCTGCTCGGCGGGGGCATGCTTCTGCTTGTGCTTGGGCTGGTGGTGGGGGTGGTGGTGGTGGTGATTGTGGTTGGGATTGGGGTGATCGCCGCCGCGCCCCTTGGGCAGGGGGGCGTCCTGATCTGCGGCGTAGTACTGACCGTGAGGATGATGGGGCGGGGGAGGGGGCTGGTGGTGGGGATGGGGGTGGTGGGGGTGGTGGTACTGGACGGGGTGGGAAGGGTGGGGGTGGAAGTGGTTCTGCATCGGGAGCAAGTGGAAGGGAGGAGGGGTGGGGGAGGGGGGGGTAGACGTGGTGGTGGAGGACGGCGGGGGAGGGGGAGGAGGGATGGAGAGGCGGTGCTGGTGCTGGTGCTGGTGCTGGGGAGGGGGAGGAGGGGGAGGCTGGAGATCGGGGCGGGAGGGGGCGGCGGAGGAAGCGGCGGCGGAGGCGGAGGAAGCGGCGGAGGAGGCGGAGGAAGCGGAGGAGGAGGAGGAGGAGGAGGAGGAGGAGGAAGAAGAGGAGGAGGCGCGGGGGGTGGGGACGAACTCGGGGGCGCGGGCGTTGAGGCGGCTGAAGGAGCCGCTGCGGGAGAGGGAGGGATCGATGGAGAGGGAGAGGGAGGAGGAGGAGGAGGAAGTTGGGGAAGAGGGGGAGAGAGAAGGAGGATCGGGGGTGTCTAGGGTTTCGGAGGGGGAGTCCTGCGCCATGAGTCGAGGGATCGATGAGATTTGATCTCAGATTTCGATTGGATTCGAGCGATGGATGGATGGATGGACGGATGAAGAAGGAGAAAAAGAGGGAGTGGGCTTTTGCTGGCTCCGATGAGATGAGGGGGAGTAGTAGGAGTGTGGGCAATCGCGGGGGAGGGGGAGGAGGGAGGCAGAGAGGCAGGATGTGCAGAGGAGCTCACTCTCTCTGATTGGGTGCCTCGCTCTCTCTCTCTCTCTCTCTGTCTCTGATACACACGCGCAGACAGAGAGAAAGAAAAAGGGGAGAAGAGAGAGAGAGAGGGGGTTGTGGGGGAACTTCTTCAGGAGGGGAGGGGGAGGGGATCGATGGTGATTGGGCTGTCCCGAAAGGCATTTTCGTCTTTTGACTTTTGGATTTTATGCGGAGGAGGAGGAGGAGGAGGAGGAGGAGGAGGCCGACGACGGCGGCGACGATGGATGATCGATCGCCTTCCATCTTCTTTTTCCCTCTTTCTTATTTGATTTGTCCAGGGTTCATGTGGGGGCCTCCCATGCACATGCTTAAGTCCCTTCCTTTTTCTTCTTCTTTTTCTTTTTCCTTTTTTTTTATCTACTCTCATTTATGATTAAACAATCTTTGATTCCATGGAAAATACTGCTCCACTTATTGCGTTGATGTCGATGTATTCCTAAACTTTCGACTTAATATCAATCCAGTCTTTCCAATAAATGTTAGCCATATATTACTAATGCAACGATTTTTAATAATATTTTGATTTTTTCTAATATTTTCTTTCTTTCTTTTTTCCATCTTCTTCCTTTTGATGGTGATCGACCGATCGGCCACCAACCAAATCTAGCGAGGCCAAAATTAGTCGTTTTGTAAGTGCAATATTTTTTTCCAATCACTTGAGTATTGTAATTTATGCACTTAGATGATCAGGAAAAAAAAAGTTATGACTCTCAATTGAGCATTATACAAAATTATAACACTTATAATATCTTTATATTTTTTATGCAATGTATATTTTCAAAATTTCTTTCTCTATTTATCGATCCATCAAACGAAAGCTTGCTCCGCTTTAGTGGAAAAATAATGAAAATCAAAGTGGGATGCAGTAAAGGAAGTGAGATGTCGTGAGATATATGAAGGATGACGTAGGTTTAGGCTTTAGAGACTCAATTACTTTCAATAAGGAAATGTTGAAGAAGTAAGTTTAGAGGTTGATTCAAAATCCGTTCACTTTGTGAAATTAAGTATTGGGTTAATATCACAAAAAACTCAAATTAGTATACTTGTGATAAATTTATCCAAATTAATTTACCATTAAAAAACTCCAAACTAACATAGTTTTGATAAATTTACACCAAATTGATATGTTTGTGACAAATTTAATGAGGGTCACTAGCTAGGGCTCAATGACCCTAACTGACTCTCAGCCCATCATCATTGGCCCTTTCCGATGATGGTAGGGCAGCTGGCAGTGGCGAGGGCCATAGAAACCCTCTCTAAATGCTGCCCTCTCCCTTTAAAAAAAAAAAATATTAGTTTTTAAACTTAATTTAATTAATATTTATCTTAAAATCAATTTTTGGGGACAAGCTAGCCACATTAGCGCCACGTGGATAATTTTTTAAAAAATAATTGCCATCTCAGCTAAAAAAAGTAGACGGAAAATGCCACGTCGGCATTTTAGTTCAAATTTTTTGCCGTTAGCAATTAAGTATCTAGTTCTTCTCCAATTTTAGCACTTAAATGTACCTTTTGGAAATTTTAGCACTTAAGTATCTACTTGTGTCAAGGTTTGACACTTGGGCTGTCCAACACTCAATAATTGACCACATAATTGATCGACAAGGCTTAGCCAGTCAATCGATAACTTAGTCAAATTACAAAATATCACATTTAGGTTAAGTTTCACCATTTCTACATTTTCACCTAACATGACACTGGTTGCGTTTAGTTCAGTTTTGAAAATAGGCCTTAGGGAAATGTAAATATCTTTGGCTTAAAGGGTTTTAGGGAAATGCAAATTGCATTTGGTAAAAAAATTCTTTGTAAAGTTATTTTGGTGTAAAGAGTGTTTGGCAAATATTTTTTTATAAATGGCTTTTGGATTTCATTTTTTTACTAAAAAATTAAACTCTTTGCCGACTCTAATGAAGGTAAGGGTAATTTTGGAACAACAAGAGGTAAAACTGAAAAACTAAAAAAATTATGATAGTAGTTTTGAAAAAAAAAAAAAAAAAAAAAGTAGTTTCGACATTTGGCTAAATGTTGAAAGCTCAAAGCTGGTCCCTATTAGTATTATCCTTTAAGCCTTCCCAATGCCAGCATTTGACTGGAAGTCCTTTGAGAAAGTTAAACCAAACGCACCCACTAAGTCTTACGGAAATTGATTAAAAACGATCTTGATATGTAGAGACTCATCAATTCATGTCACAAGAACACCACAATACTTATAGATTCAAATCAAGTGAACACAATAACTAAACATTATATTATCAAAGCTTCATCACACTCATGATTAACGTTCAAATCAAGTTAACAAGCACCGACCAATCAAGTCAAAAGTACTAAACAAATCAACCTAACTTAACCCCTAGAGTCTCAATTATCTTGATTAAAAGACTAGAACTCCTCAAACCCTTAACCACCTTCAAATCAAAATAAACAAGAACAAACATTAACAACTCTCGATCTTTGAAAAAACAACAAAACTAACTTGATAAAAAGAAATTGAAGTCCGAGAACTTTTACCTTGTAATACTTGAAAGATGAGATTAAGCTCAAACAACTCAACTTAACTAAAATATGGAGCTTAATTGAAATTTAAGGGAAACTTGTGTTTGTTATTTTGGAAGGGAAAAGAGAAATAGCACTTGAAAATAAGAAGGTGAAGTTGCTCTTCGAAGAAGGAGAAGGGAAAATGAATTTTTTCTTCCTCATTTACTTATTTTCATGTATAACCTCAACCCATGTTAATTAACGAAGGCATAGTAAAATGCATGAATGAGAACACATTATTCGAGTTGTAATCATTCGAGCATTAATGAGAAATATAGAGAAGACTTTGACTTGTATTTCTCATGAGTTAAAAACAATATATATTAGTTAACTAAGGTTTAAGGCCATAATAACATTAGGGTTAAAAACACTCAGTGGAGAATGAGGGAGATGTATAGAAATTAAAGTATTATAAGTGACATAATTTGAGTAGCTAAACGAAGATAATGATAGGAGTAGACATTAGATCACCCAACTATATGCATGAATAAGAATCGCCATTTGATTTGTAATAATTCAAGCTTATAATGATGACATCTTAGGGATAGATTCAATGGCACAAATAAAAGCACGTGGGTTAAATGCTTGGTGAAAAATGAAGAGATGTGTTCAAGGAGAAAAGTAATAAGTGGCTAATAAAGTAACGGTTGTGAGAGAGAGAGAATGATATGATTAACGATGGAGAAAAATGAGTCTTATTTCTATATGACACAAGATTGCCAACACATTTGATAAAATGAAAAATTTAGGATGTGACAAGGATCGTATCATCAATAGACAAATAGATATTCACGGCTCAACAAGAACTGAAGAATGGCTTGTAAATTTCAACCACTCCTCAGTTTCCTTCTAATTCCTTCATAGCTCAATATCTGAATCCCCAGCATCTAATAGACTACGCACAAGCGATAAATCGCAACTTCAGCGGATGGGAGAACGTAAAACAGGTTACATTAGAGCAGCGAAGGACTTACCTCACTTCTGGAGACCTCCAACCCACGGTGTAGTTAAAATAAATGTGGATGGGTCGTTTGTAGAAAGAACCGATGAAGGGGCCATCTCCTGCTGTGTCTCGAGACAACCATGTCAATTTGGTTGATGGGTTTGCTCAATCGGTGAGGATCCTCTCAGCGGTCCAGGCGGGAGCAACAACGATCATCAAAAACCGAATTCACTTTGAAGACAGAGTTGAACTGCAGCTGGAGTTTGAAGCAGATAAGTTCAATCTGATAAAGGCAACAACCAGAGCAGCAGATCAAGACGGATGCACTTATCATTGAAGCCCAAGCTCACGTGAAGAAGTAACAGAATCTAAAGTTAGCCCATCGCAACAGAGGATGTAACAGGGTTGCCGATTGGGTTGTTAAGGCCCACAGAAAAAAGACGTTGCCCTCAATTTGTGTTTCGTTTCTCCCCTTTAAGCCTTTTGGAGTTGCTATGTTCAGAAGCAAATGTTGCGTGCTCTCATACTTCTATTTAATGAAAGTTTACTATGTTTTGTGACCAATATGTATCTATCCATTATCTTAGATTGAGCCTGCATTCTTTTAACAATTATTATTTTGGTCCCGCAAGCTTGCTTCGATTATAGTAATGTTGAACAAAAGTCAATTGGGGGAGCTGCTTACTGGTTGTTATATACATTTTCTTGTCCCGCAGTAGTTGGAAATAAATTGGATATCCAAGAGTTGTTATGAGCCAAATGAAGGGTCGAAATCTGAAGCGTGGCCAAGGTTTTTGGTTGGAAGAAAGCGTCATCAATCAAATCTCACGCTCTTCATCGAAAGTCAAATGATGATCGTACTTGCCGTGTTAGACTCAGCATGTTCCGACTTGTTTAGTAAGGACGCAGGGCTAAACAAAAAGGATTCGCCCATTTTTGTGCCCACGCAATCAGAGTTACCAAACCCAACGAGCCAACACCTTCCCCGTTCTTTGACTTCAAGAACCTCGGGTACAAAATGAACGCACTGCCATTCTTGCATTTCTTCAGAGACACTTGCATCTCTAATAAAATGGAGGGTCTCATCCCTATGGTGTGCAAGGTGATCAAGCGAAGCAATGGTCGGAGACGCTACAGGTGTCTCTCGTCAGGAGCCGTGGCGCAACCTCGCAACCGACCTGATTTCAATCCTGATGTCGGCCTTGGAGACGATCCTCATGGCTATATGACGCCTCAGTATCACGTTAAGGAGAGAAATGGTGGCCCCTGTCGGTTCAAGTCGTATGAGTGCTCTCCAGCTTCTTTGGAGGAATACGAGGGAAAGAATAAGGATGATGATGGCGTTTTTCGTGGACAACCTCAAAGTTCAAAGCAAAAGCTCGTCCAGTTTAGGAGCCAACAACACAGGACGTTCTCTTGCCTGACTGGTGGTTTCTCACAATAGATATGGAGTATTTTCGCTTGCTTCTCAGGGTTTGAAGAAACTTTATACAGGACCCTAGTCTTATTCAATTGAAGCCCACTTGATGTCTGAGGGTAAAGAAATTTTGTTCATGCAATAATGGCCTCTGGTTTGTTTAGTAGGACAAGCAGGTCTTGAGTGTCCTTGTATTATGGCTGATGATTCACAAGAATTTGGCTTGTTAGGGATTGAATGATCTGTTATGAAGTTTAGAGTCTGCTACATCTGATGCAGTCGTTTAGCCTTATGAAATGCGGTAGCTTGTCTTTCGTCACTGTCCTTGTGAGTTGTGACACAAAATGACTTGCTAATTGTTAATTTTGCTTCATTCGATTGTCAAAGTAATGGTTACGTTACAGCAATTTCACTCATTTATTCATCAATTCACTTGGAAGTAGAAAGATTTGGATTGGCTTCTTAGCTATATTTGGTGATCATAATAAATTTAAGATAGAATAAAATTTATCCTATCATGTGTTTAGTGCGTACACAAAACAAGATAACGTTGAATATAAGAGGAATGTACATTGGATAAAATTATCCACGAGGAAGGATTTCTAATATCCATAATATAAAAGTTATTTTTAAAATAAAAAAATTTTATTAAATTAATAAAATAACAACAATTTCATTTTCTATTTGTTCCCATTTTTCTTTGTTTATTCAAATTTCTTTCTATCTTATAATATAAATTCAATATATAAAAATATATATTTAGTATTTTAGATATATTAGTATAGTCCACTATCTAATAAAAATTTATTATAGAATGATGGAAGGGGAAAAAGCAATAAAAGAAGAAAAAAAAAAAAAAGAGAGGACAGATAATAAAAAGTAGGCAAATAAAAATGAAATAGGCAAGAGTGTTGTGGGAGATTCTTATCATTTCTATTTGTGCAATTTTTAGGTTTATTTACATTAATATACCATTTATGCCAAAAAAACAGCAAGATAGGTCATGAAAATATCTTATTTTATTACTATGATTCATCAATATTTGATAGAATATAGCAAAATCTCTTAATTTTATATAATATTTTATCTAGTCTTATCATGGCTAAAAATCCAAATGACCAAATGTAGTCTTACTACTTGTTATTGTCTCACACATCTTCCTTTCTAGTGATCTTAATCGAGTGCATATTAGATGTCACCCCTGTTATGAATTCATTTTTGTCCCAAGATCTCTCTAGCCATTTATAGACCTTGTCATTCATCATACGTAAACCAAATCTCACAAATTTTAGCACATGGACATAATTATAAGGGCTAGTACGAGCACCTAGAGAGGGGTGAATAAGTGTAAAAATATTTTTCATAGAGTTTAGAAGAAATAAATTGCCTTTAGAAGATAACAGACTATAAACGCATTCATCTTTAAGTAATTAGATGAGGCTGAAGAATAAAAGCAAAGAGTTCAAGGTAGAGAATAGGAACACAAGGTTTTCGGCTTAGATCAAGCCTATGTCTATTCTCCCGCGTTGATAGCCTATTGGCTGGATTCTACTATGAATCAAAAGAGACTTTACAGCAGTGTGATCTCAATTTCACAGTAAAGAGTCTCTACTGATCTCTCACAAAGTCTCACATAATTTCTCTCTTTTGTTTACAACTTTAAGTTCAGTGAATGAAATACCAAGGAACTAGAAAGTTTTAGACTTTGAAATTTTTCTTTCACGCACACTTTCAAACAACTTGCGAGTCCTCCTTATATACTCCTTCATGCCTTCATAACTGTTGGCACTTTCCAAATGAATTCTTCCAATCTACTTGTTTGACAGAATTAATCAAGGTTATCTCGAGTCGTTAGATGAGCTATGATGAAAGCTCATCAATCTTGGTCGCCCATACAATCGGGATCTTGGTTTCCATAAGTAAAACCTTCCAAGTTTACTTCGCCTTTCAAAAGATCTTCAAATCGTAATAAGATAATCAATCAAGTAGGTGTTATATCCAACCTTAGGTCATCCATAAAGCTTGCGAATTGAATTTTTGAAGATAATCCCGCATCTGGATAAGTCTTCATTCTTCATTAGCATTTAGTCTGGAATCTGTCAGTGAGGGTAGACTTTGAAACTAAGGTATGGAGGTCTTCGGGCTTTGATGTTTCGAGTCTGAAAGTCTTCAGACTAGACTTTGGAAATGTTTTGTCAACTTCAAAACAGTAAATGAGTTTTCTCCAATAATCTCCCCATTTTTTATGGTGACAAAACTTTCCTACAAATTTGAAAACTTTTGACCTGCAAAACAACACTTAAGCAGTACATGATATCTTATAAAAATAAATTGATTAGGACTTGGATAGCATCGATTTTACAACCACGAAAAACATGTTTAGTCCTGAACAGAATAAGATAAATAACTATCCGGCCAATATCATCATCACAAACTAAGTTGCTGCAAGCGTCAAAAAGTTCCAAAAGAACAAACAAAGATAAGTCCAAAGTCCAAACCAATAAAAACAAAAGTACTAAGTTAAAGTACCAATCATAAAAAAGATAATAAAATCTGCACACATTCTCCCCCTTTTTGTCAATAGCAAAAAGTAAAGAAGGATTTGAAAAAGTTGGATAAAATCAAGGTTGTTTGGGGATACGAATGATCTGGAAATCCCCCATAGACTTGACAGTCTCCTCTAGCTTCCTCAGGGTCTCCTTCAGCTGCGCAATATCCTCACCCTTTGCAATTTCTTGCACTTGAATTTTTAGGGCTTGTATCTGTTCATGTAGAAAGTCTGAAGTGGACTGGAAAGCTGTTTTGAGATTATTGATCTCACACTCCATTCCATATTGTTGAGCCTTCAAATCCAAAAGGATTTCCAACATCCTTTGAGAGTCTGCTGTTGGTTATGTTGTAGCACTAGGTCTAGCCGAATCAAATCCAGGAGTATTGAAATGTGAAGGATCATCAGCAGTTCAATCACCAAGACTAGGAGTGGATTCTTCAACATTTGCTTCAGGATATTGAAAGGCATAGACATCCTCTAGATTTGTTGGAGATCTACCAACATCACTAGTAAAACATAGGTAAAAAGGTACCTCCCTTTTTTGCAGCTCCCCCTATCTCTGTTCCTTTGGGTGGAGAAAATAATTCATCTTCTTGTTCTTGCTCTACTCCAGTACCCAAGTAATGCTTTTCTTGGTCTTCTCCTGCAGTTTCACTCTGAGTCTTTTCCGAATCCTCAGCAAATGTTGGCTCAAAAGAGTCATCTTGACCATCTTCTTATTGAGTTTCCTTGCTTGTTTCTTCTCTTTCGTTCCTTCTTTCTCTTTCTTTTTTGGCTTTTCTTCTTCCTTCACTTCCTTCTCTTCTTTCTTCTTTGTTCTTGCCGTCCTTTGGCTGCTCAAAACTAACAAAGCTCCGTAGATTTCTTAAGGCGAAGAGTGTAATGTCATCCTCATCTTCTTATTCATCCTGCAAGATAAGGTTTCTCATCTTATTAATTCGTGCGCTCATGGGCTCCTTGCCTTTTCTCTTATTCATTGCAGAGTCTTGTTTTGTTTTGATGGGGGACTCCTCCTTCAGGCGTTCCAATGCCTTATTCAGCTCCTTCAGTCTCATTTTTGAAACCATTTTCAAGCCAATCACCATTAGAGCAATGGTTCGAACACACAGAGTAGTTGGAATCTGAACATTGAAATGTCTGAATAGTCGAGTGACAAGCGCAGAGTAAGGTAGTTGCCCATTGTCATTCACAACTGTCCTATACATGTTCATTAAGATAATGTGAGGTAGTGAGAACTTAAACCCAATGTTGATTGCGTACATCAGCTTTGCTTTAGAGTGAGAAACATCAATCTTTGAAGTAGATTTGGGTCTGATGCAGTTGATTACAATTTTGTGGAGCAAAATATTGGAAGCAGTCATTCTGGAATAAGAAATCCTACCTTCACCAAAATATTAAAAAACGTTATTTAAAGGAAAATGCTTAAGTGTGCCATTTTCATTATTTTTTCATAGTAATTTTTAAAAAAAAAAAAAAAAAAAGCTAAAAAATTCTAAAAAAAATTGAAAAAAAAAAAAGGAAAAGAAAGAGAGGCATAGTCGGCACGCTGCTACCGCTGCCCTTGTCAACGGGCGTGCCCAACCATCATTGAATGGGGCCGGCGAGGTGACGAAGGAGGGCGGTGACCCTCGCCGCCCGGGCAAGGCTTGCCCAGATTTGGGAGACGCCGGCCCTCGCTTATGGCCGGCGAGCCTCCCGGCCCCCCAGCCCCAAGCAACGGCCGGTCGACCCTTCTTTGGGCCCAAGCGAAGGCGTAGCATCGCCCAAATCTAGGCAAGCCTCACGGGCCCTTGCCTAGCCAACAATGGCCTCTCTTGGGCCGACAAGGGCTGCTCTCCCTCCGCCACCTAAGATGGTGGCGGCGACAATGGCATCTAGCCACCAACCCCGCCTCTCTTTTTTTTTTTTTTTGGTATATTTATATTTTGACCCTCCAAGTATTTAACATTTTTAAAATTGACCTCGTGCCTGTCGGAATTCCAAACTCGCATGTCGAAAAAAGTTGACCACATGTCGGACATTTTGACATCCATTGATTCCGTGTTGGAGTGTATCGAATACATGTTAGAGTGTCAAATACGATAAAGGCTCCCAAAGAGTGTTAGTGCTTTTTAGAAAATAAGTTGATTTTTTTTTTCACATGGACTTTTTTCTTTCATAAAAAATCCACATATGTATTAACATTTAATTGAAAAGCCCACATAAAACTTTTTACTAGATTTTTATCTTTAGATACACTTAAGTGATTTTTTTCTCCAATGTGGCATTGAAGGGATTTGATAAAAGAATTTGATACTAAAATGGCATTGTACAAAAGTTATGACATTTCTAAAGCCTATTTGATAATGTACCAAACAATGTCGATTTCTATTATTTTATTCCTCATAATAAAGAAAGAATAAAATATGTTTAGTAACGTTTTTTGTTCATGAGAATAGATTTGCAATAGAATCAAGAAGTAAAAAAAAAAAACTTATTTATTTGTAGGAATAATTCTAGAATCAAGCTTTTTCTTTTCTTCTTCTCCTCTTCCTCTTCTCCTCCTTCTCCTCTTTCTACTTCTACTTCTCCTCCTCCTCTTCTTCTCCTCCTTCTCCTCCTTTTCCTTATCTTCCTTCTCCTTCTCCTTCTCTTCTTCTCCCCCTCCTCCTTCTCCGCCTTCTTCTTCTTTTATTATAAGGTCAGAGTCACCCAGTCATGGTGAGGCTAACCTCGTGGTGGCTAGGCAAGGTCAAGCTTGGAGGCTCCCTCAAGGTTGGCGATTGACTAGAGAAAGAAAAAGAAAAAAAATGAAAAAAAAAATATAATAAAATTACTACAAAATTTAAAAAAAAAATTCTTAGTAAAAAGAAATCGAGAGTCGTACCAAACGTATTTCTATTTCCAAAAAGAATTTCTTTACAATTATCAAATGCCTTTGAATGTTTAGAAACTTGTCTAGGGAACAAAATCTGAATAAACTATTTCTAAATAAAAATTGTTTTCGAGAACAAAATAGCTACTAAACACACCCCTAGAATCTTTTTCCCAAAATTGAGAAGGTGGAGGTCTCTTTTGGGGCAATGACAGCGATGGGGGCAACCGGCAAGTTCAATGGCAATGAGGGCGGCCTAGGCCACAGTGATTTAATGGTTGAGTGGGAGAGAGAGACAAGGGAAATTGTTTCTAGAGTAAATTGAGCGGATTTGATCTGGTGTGGGGAGCATGAATAAAGCGTGTCATGAGGTGTCATTTTATGCTTGGAGACTGTTGGGATATAATATGCGGAATTATCAGGATCTTCCAGAGAAATTAAACGAGAAAAATAAGGACACCAGAAATTTACGTGGTTCGGTCCGAGTATCAGTACCTACGTCAAAATCAGAGAATCAGAGTTTACAATCGCTCAATCGCTCAAGTGTTTCCCACACCTAGATTTAACCCCAAACCCAAAGTATTTATAAATAACAACTCAATTTGGTATAAACTCACAGCGCAAAATTACCGCGCGTTCAAGCTTTAAATAAAACGCTCTACGTACACCAAAATCAGGACGTACGGCTTCGCGTATTTCTTCAAAACTTCTCGCGGCTTCTTGCGGCTTCAAAAGCGTTGGACGTGCGACTTCTTGCTTCGCGCGGCTTCACTCTACGTAGGGTTCCTTTTACTTTTATATGTGTCCCGAAGACTCCGAAATCATGCGCCCAAAGAGTTGACTGTGTTATTTATTTTTGTGTGATCCCATATTTTGGACCCGCATTTTCTCTTAAAGGTTGCGACTGTTCAACATGAAGAGTTTCCACGCTTCGTACCTTTTCGTGACAACCATTCATTCGTTAATCGTCTTGATGGAAGACGATGTATAAATAGGAACGTACGTTCATTTCTGACGGGTGATGACAATGTCTAACACAAACTCTCTCATTCAGAATACACCATCGAGACGAGAGTGAATTGGGTTAGTAGTGCGAGTCCCCAATTTGTTGATTTCAGGTTTTCGACGAACGTGACTACAAGAACAATGGCTGGAGGTTTGTCTATAATCGATCCTGGCTTCCGCATATGAATTATTTTGTCTAACATTTGGTATCGGAGCGAGTTTATGCCTCCTGCCTTGTTTTCTCGAATTTTTGGTATATTTTTCGGATTTTGAGAACATGAACAGTAGAATCCGGTTTTTGAGGCCAAGGGAGAAACTCGCCGATTCCGGGCAAATTCCGGCGACCCACCCCTTGATTTCGGACCAGACGGTCGCACCGCCGTAAGGGATATTAGCCATGAGTTATTTCGGCATATTGGTGTTCGCCGGAGGCTAATCGGGCGGCGGAACTCGCGGTGGTTGAAAAATTTGCGTTTTTGAAGGTTTCGTTTGATTTGGGGGCTAATTTGTCCATCATTTTCGCCGAAATTTGAACCCATGTGGTCGTGCCGGCATGCTCTTCAAAACCCATTATTTATTTGTGTCCAGGATAGGCTGCCGGAGAAGAAACGGCCGGCGAAACCGCGGCGGAACGGCGAAAAGGACGAAGAAACTCGTTCGGGCGCGAGGAAGAAGGCGCGTGGAGCCCACGCGCGTGCAACCGCTAGCGCGTGGGGCCCACGCGCTCGGACAGCTGCGGCGGTTGATGGCGCGTGCGTTGCACGCGCTGCGCGGTGAACCGCGCGCGTGCGCGGCACGCGCCCGCGCGGATTCTGCGCGTGCTCGGCACGCGCCCCGTGCGTTGGACGCGCACGTGCTCGGCACGCGCCCGTCGTCTCCCACCCGCGGCTCCTTTTATTATTTTGCCTCAAATTTTTCGTGTTTTTGCAATTTTGCCCGCGGCCGATTTATTTATTTACTGTTCTGCCCTTGATGTATTTATCTATTGTGTTATTTCATGCATTTTTATGAGTATTTTATGCATGAAATTAAATGTCCAATGATTCATATATTTAATTAATTAGAGAGTAGCCACAGCATCTTTAATTAATTAAATTATATATTAAGAGCTTCCGGATCATATTTAGAAATGGACATTAATTGTAATTAATTATATTAATATGATGAATTTTATCCCACAGGAACTTTTATTGTATTAATATGATTAATTAGGTTGAGATATCATATTATTTTTCTTAATTTACCCACAGGGATTAAGAAAAGGTATATAATATGGTAGTTTCTTCATGATGTAATTATGAATCTATTTAAATTAAAAACTTAGCCCACAGGTAGTTTTTATGTTATGTGATTCATATTGTGACATGTTTACATTGGTAAAACATGATTTATGTATATTTGCCTCAAATTTTGTGACATAAGCATGATTATTTGATATGCAGTTTCGCAACTGTGAATTTCTCTGAATTTAAGTTTGATGTTCCCATACTGAATGGTGAGAATTATAAAGTTTGGAAGGAATTAGTTCTTCTTCAATTGGGATGGATGGACATTGACTATGCTATAAGGAAAGACAAACCACCTGCTCCCTACCGATTCGAGCACTTCAGTGAGATAGCTCTTTATAACCAATGGGAGCGGTCCAACCGCGTTTGTGCCATGTTTATAAGAGCTAAGATATCTCCTAGTATTCGTGGTTCGGTTGCTCAAGATAGCAATGCTAAGGCCTTATTGGAGGCCATTGATGCGCAATTTGAGAGTTCGAGAAGGCGCATGCCATGACCCTAATTATGAAGTTTTCATCATTGAAGCTCACTAGCATTAGAGGTGTGCGTGAGCACATCATGCAAATGAGGAACATAGCAGCTCAACTTAAGAACCTTGAGGTTGAGATATCTGATTCTTTTCTTGTATATTATATTCTGAACACTCTCCCACAACAATATGCACCTTTCAAGATCTCTTACAACACACATAAGAATAAATGGTCAATTAATGAGCTCATGACCATGTGTGTTCAAGAGGAGGAAAGACTGATTATGGAATTGGGAGAAGGTGTTCATTTGGCAACACAAGGAAAGAATAGAGGCCATGGCAAGTATAAGGGAAAAGGTAAAATACCTCCCCAAGCTGACATTAAGAAAGAATCCAAATGTTTCTTCAGAAATGAAGGGGCATATGAAGAAGGATTGTGTCAAATTTAAGGCCTGGCTCGAGAAGAAAGGTAATCCAATCTCTTGTGTTTGTTATGAATCTAATATGACTGATGTAAGTCACAACACTTGGTGGATTGATTCTGGATCTACAATCCACATTTCAAATTCCTTGCGGGGTTTTCAAAACCACGAAGCCGGTGGGAAGTGAACAAAGCATCTATTCAGAAACAAGATGCGTTCGCATGTGGAAGCTATTGGGACATGTAGACTAGTTCTCAATAGTGGCTTTGTTTTGAATTTGGAAAAGACCTTTTATGTTCCTAGTTTTTCTAGAAATTTAATTTCAGTTTCAAGACTTGTACCTTTGGGATACTCTTTTAACTTTTCAGATTCAAACTTCGTTTATCATTTAAATATGAAATTGTTGGGAGTGGTACTTTGTCGATGGTCTTTTTCGAATTAATTTACAAGACAATGCCTATTATGATGCGATGCATGTTCATGATAAAGCTGGTATGAAACGATGTGTTGTGAAAGAACATTCTTCTATGTTATGGCATCGGAGATTGGGACATATCTCCATAGAAAGAATTAAGCGATTAGTAAATGATGGAGTACTCGATACTTTAGATTTTATCGATTGTGATACTTGTGTGGACTGCATAAAGGGAAAGCGGACCAACAAGTCTAAGAAAGGTGCCAAGAGGAGTACGAAATATTAGAAATCATACATACAGATATTTGTAGTCCGATATGGACTCATGTGGTCGAAATACTTCATCTCCTTCATAGATGATTACTCACGTTACATGTATCTCTATTTGATTCATAATAAGTATGAAGCATTAGATGCCTTTAAGGTATTTAAGGTAGAAGTACAGAAACAATGCAGTAAGCAAATTAAGATCGTGAGATCATATAGAGGTGGAGAATTCTATGGTAGATACACTCGAAGATGGACAAGCACCGGTCCATTTGCAAGGTTTCTTCAAGAGCATGGGATAGTTGCCCAATATACTATGCCTGGTTCTCCTGGACCAAAACGGCGTAGCGGAAAGAAGAAACCGGACTTTATTGGACATGGTGCGTAGTATGCTTAGCAGCTCCAAACTTCCTAAATCCTTGTGGACTGAAGCACTTAAGACGGCAAAGTGTACATATTAAACCGAGTTCCGACCAAGGCTGTCCCAAAGACACCTTTTGAGTTATTTAAGGGTTGGAAACCGAGTTTGCATCATGTGCGCGTTTGGGGATGCCCGTCTGAAGTGAGAGTTTACAATCCACAAGAAAAGAAGTTGGACCCAAGGACCATAAGTGGGTATTTCATTGGATATGCCGAAAGGTCTAAGGGATACGGGTTTTATTGTCCATCTCATACCACTAGGATTGTGGAATCAAGAAACGCTAAATTTCTTGAAAATGACTTGATTAGTGGGAGCGATCAATCGAAGGACCTTGATCCTAAGAAAGATCATACAGATACTCAACCTTCCACTTCAAGTTTAAGGTTGGTTATTGCTCATAATGCCCCTTCAGTTCAGCCGGCTATTGAACAACCAATCGTTGAAGTTCCACAACCTACTGATATTGATCTAATAGATCTAGTTGTTCATCAATTACCAGAAACTGTTGAACAACCAGTTGAGCAACACTCTCCTCAAGAGAATGTTGATTCAACATTGAGAAGATCTGATAGAATAAGGAAATCGGCAATTCCTAGTGATTATATTGTGTATTTACAAGAGTCGACTACAATATTGGAGCCGAGAATGATCCCGAAACGTTTTCACAAGCCATGGATAGTGATAAATCCAATTTGTGGTACAATGCCATGAAGGAAGAGATGAGTTCTATGGCATCTAACGAAGTCTGGGATTTGGTTGAGTTACCCGATGGTGTGAAGGCCATTGGTTGTAAATGGGTCTTCAAAACTAAGAAGGATTCATTAGGTAACATTGAAAGATATAAAGCTAGACTCGTTGCCAAAGGATTCACTCAAAAGGAAGGAATCGATTACACGAGACTTTTCTCCTGTATCTAAGAAAGATTCTCTTCGTATTGTTTTGGCATTGGTTGCCCATTTTGATATGGAATTACATCGATGGATGTGAAAACGGCATTCCTCAATGGAGAACTAGAGGAGGAGGTTTACATGAAACAACCCGAAGGATTCCCTCTAGTAAAGGTGAGCATTTGGTGTGCAAGCTTAAGAAATCTATATATGGCCTGAAACAAGCCTCCCGCCAATGGTACTTAAGGTTCCATGATGTCATTTCTTCATTCGGTTTTGTAGAAAATGTCATGGATCAATGTATATACCAGAAGGTCGGTGGGAGCAAAATTTGTTTCCTTGTGCTATATGTGGATGATATTTTACTTGCAACCAATGATAAAGGGTTGTTACATGAGGTGAAACAATTTCTCTCTAAGAGTTTTGATATGAAGGATATGGGTGAGGCATCTTATGTCATTGGCATTAAGATCCATAGAGATAGACCTCAAGGAATTTTAGGACTATCTCAAGAAACCTATATCAATAAGGTCCTAGAGAGATTCCGGATGAAAGATTGTTCACCAAGTATAGCACCCATTGTGAAGGGTGACAGTTCAATTTGAACCAATGCCCGAATAACGATTTAGAAAGGGAACAAATGTACAACATCCCATATGCTTCGCTATTGGAAGTTTGATGTATGCTCGGGTTTGCACTCGACCCGACATCGCTTTTGCTGTGGGAATGTTGGGAAGATATCGAGTAATCCAGGTTTAGACCACTTTGGAGAGCTGCAAAGAAAGTCATGAGATACCTTCAAGGTACCAAAGACTACATGCTTATGTATAGACGGACTGACAAATTGGAAGTGGTCGGTTATTCGGATTCGGACTTCGCGGGTTGCGTTGATTCACAAAAATCAACATCTGGATACATCTTTATGTTAGCTGGCGGAGCCGTGTCATGGAGAAGCGCCAAGCAGACTTTGACTTGCTACTTCTACTATGGAGGCTGAGTTCGTTTCTTGTTTTGAGGCTACCTCGCATGGTGTATGGTTGAAGAGTTTCATTGCTTTGGGCTTAGAATTGTTGATTCTATTTCTAGGCCATTAAGAATATATTGTGACAATTCAGCTGCAGTTTTTTATGGCTAAAAATGCCAAAAGTGGCAAATCGAAGTAAGCATATCGACATTAAGTATTTAGTCATAAGGGAACGTGTTAAGGAGAATAAAGTGGTCATTGAACACATTAGCACTGAATTGATGATAGCCGATCCTTTAACTAAAGGCATGCCACCAATGAAGTATAAGGATCATGTAACTAGTATGGGAATAGGTCCCATCATGTGATTTGTCGTTGTATGAACGATTTTTTTGTTGTATGAAACTCTTATTCAGTTGTAATGTTGATTCTCAATTTTGGTGTACACATTTTGTTGTTTATGAGAATAACATTTATCCTTGGTTCTGAATAAACATGGGGTTTATTCATTAAGATATGTTGTCACATATAGGCTGACATTAAAGAAATAAGATGCATTGTGATACATGGAAGATATTACTCACCCTTAGAGGACATGTCGCCATGATCCATGTGTTTTGTTTCTTTTCTTTAAGCATAAAGTTTTTGTGGAATTAGTTGGATAATCTGTATGATGAAAATGATGGGATCAAGTGGGAGAATGTTATTTATTTTTGTGTGATCCCATATTTTGGACCCGCATTTTCTCTTAAAGGTTGCGACTGTTCAACATGAAGAGTTTCCACGCTTTGTACCTTTTCGTGACAACCATTCATTCGTTAATCGTCTTGATGGAAGACGATGTATAAATAGGAACGTACGTTCATTTCTGATGGGTGATGACAAGGTCTAACACAAACTCTCTCATTCGAATACACCATCGATGCGAGTGAATTGGGTTAGTAGTGCGAGTCCCCAATTTGTTGATTTCAGGTTTTCGACGAACGTGACTACAAGAACAATGGCTGGAGGTTTGTCTATAATCGATCCCGGCTTCCGCATATGAATTATTTTGTCTAACAGACTGGGCCCACCATCCACGTGCAGGCTTCTTCTCTTTGCGGACTTCCTTTGGGCGGCTTCTCTGGGTGAAGAAAAGAATGGGCCCACCACATTCTTTTGTTTCTTCACGCATACAGGAGTGGTGCGTGAGTGCCCATAGTCAAAGTATTGACTCGGGCCCCACAAACCGATTGCCTTCAATTCGCAATCCACAGGCCGCGGCGAAGAACTTTCCTCTTTTGTGCAAGAATCGCAAATTGTAAATACTCAAACTCGAGTCATAATTTAACAATTCTCCACCTTGGCTCGATGTTTGAAACCAAGTTATAGTACTCATCATCCATGCTGCTCTCCCAACGCCCCGACGGGCGCTCACTCTCCACAGACGACGCCAATAGAGCTCAAGCGAGCTTGAGCTTCGCCAAAGGAACAGACTTAGTCATCATGTCCGCGGGTTATCTGTTGTAGCGATCTTTTTAACAATAATAATACCCTTAGCTAAGACATCTCGGATGAAGTGGTACCTGATGTTAATATGTTTCGTTCGCTCGTGATAAACTGGATTATACGCCAAATATATCGCACATTGGTTGTCACAGTGTATATCCACACTTTTCTGTTCTAACCCAAAGTCCGAGAGCAAACTTTGTAACCATATCGCCTCCTTCGCTACAAAGGTTAGTGCCATGTACTCGCCTCGCCGAAGACAAGGCAATGTGATCCCGTAAGGAAGCTTTCCAACTAACCGCACCACCCGCTAGCGTAAACACGTACCACCGCTAAAGATCTGCAATCATCCAAGTCACCGGCGTGATCCGAGTCCATAAAACCAAAGTGGTTCACTTGCCATTACTGTCCCTCCGGTATACTATACCCACGTCTGTTGTCCCCTTCAGATATCTAAGGATCCATTTCACAGCTTCCCAATGAGCTTTACCAGGATGCTTCATATAGCGACTAACCACGCTCACAGCTTGTGAAATATCAGGCCTAGTGCACACCATAGCATACATAATACTACCCACGGCACTAGAATAAGGAACACGGGACATATGCTCCTCCTCCTCCTCGCCCGCGGTGATAATTTATCTGAAAGTTTAAAGTGCTTCGCTAAAGGTGTACTTACAGATTTTGCTTTACTGCATATTAAACCGTGCAACGATCTTCTCAATATATTTCTTTTGAGATAGACGTAAAACTCCTGCAACCCTGTCACGCAAAATCTCCATACCCAAAATTTTCTTTGCAACACCTAAATCTTTCATCTCAAATTCAGCATTTAACTGCCTTTTCAGCACATCAATATCGGACATATTCTTAGGCGCTATCGGCATATCATCAACATATAAGAGTAGATAAATCAAAGAACCATTCTCCAATCTCCTATAGTAAACACAGCTGTCCATCTGACTTTTTGAATAATCTTGACTAACCATGAAAGTATCAAAACGTTTATACCATTGTCTAGGAGATTGTTTCAACCCATACAAAGATTTCTTTAACAAGCAAACATGATCTTCCTTACTCGGAATAGCAAATCCCTCTGGTTGCCTCATGTAAATCTGCTCCTCCAATTCACCATGAAGAAATGCAGTTTTTACATCTAGCTGCTCTAACTCGAGATCCTGCGAAGCAACTAAGGCAAGTAAAACACGAATAGAAGTATGTCTTAGCACAGGAGAGAACACATCATTGTAGTCAATGTCCTCACGCCGTGTATACCCCTTCGCCACAAGTCTCGCCTTATACCTCGCCCTCAACACCGGAATGCCCTCTTTCCGTTTGAAAACCCATTTACTTCCAACAATCTTTTGGCTCTTGGGTACTTTGACCAGCTCCCATGTCTGATTTCGATGGAGAGATTCCATCTCTTCACTCATAGCCCCTAGCCACTGCGATGACTCCGAACTAGCCATCGCCTCAGAGTAAGACGAAGGCTCATCTGTCTCCACCTCATCACCTACAGTCAATGCATAAGCAATATCTGTATAACCATAACGTACCGGTGATTTAATTTTCCTTCTTTGTCTATCTGCGGCTATAGTCTGTTGTGGCTTTGCTGGTTGTTCACTATCACCGACTTCAGGAACTACAGCTTCATCTGCAGTCTCAACTTCTGTTACCTTCGAGGTCTCCGGAGTCTCCACTTGAAGCTCCACCTCACTACTAACACCATGATCTGTCTTCTCTGCTGGTTGTGTCTCAGAACTCCTCCGTTGAAGCATTACAGTCTCGTCAAAGATCACATCTCTGCTGATTAGAAAACCGGGTGATCTCGGGATCGGTGCACCACAGCCCGGTAGCCTTTCACCCCATGTGCATAACCCAAAAATATGCACTTCTTCAACCTCGGCTCAAGCTTACCATCACTCGCATGAGCATACGCAGGACATCCAAATATACGTAATCCGAAGTAATCAACAGGTTTCTTCGACCATACTTCCTCGGGAGTCTTCCACTCGATAGCAGAGACGATGGAGATCGATTTACCGAGTAACATGACATGTTTACTTGCTTCGGCCCAAAATTCCTTGCCAAGTCCCGCATGCGAAAGCATGCATCGAGCTCGCTCAAGCAACGTTCTATTCTTCCGTTCGCCACACCATTCTCTTTGTGGTGTCCCGCATTGTGCGGTGTCTCACAAAACCTTATTTCTCACGAACGCAATAAAATCTTTACCACGAGAACTCCATGCCATTATCGGTTCTCGGGCACTTGATTTGTTTATCTCGACCGCTTCTCAATCAATGCCTTAAATTTCTTGAACCGATCAAACACATCATATTTGTGCTTTAGAAAGTAAACCCATACCTTCCTCGAATAATCGTCGATAAATGTCAGCATATATCGGGCACCTCCTTTCGAAGGAACCGAAGACGGGCCCCAGACATCTGAGTGAATATATTCAACTGGTCGTTTGGTTGAATGAATAGCCGTAGTAAACTTAACTCGATGCTTTGCTTCCCATAGATGCAAAGGTGCTCACATAAGTCCAGCTTCCCCGTCTTCGACCCTTCAACAATCCCTTTTCACTCGGCATCGTCATACTGCCTCACTCATGTGCCCCAAACGCATATGCCATAATTGAGTCAAGTCAGAATCTGACTCACCTAATGAAGCTGCAGCGGTTCCGGTCACGGTCTCTCCTAGTAGATGATAGAGAGTATTTATTTTCTTCCCCTTCATCACTGTCATGGCACCTCGAGAGATCTTCAGTACTCCACCTTCAGCGGTGTACCTACACCCGATATCATCGAGTGTCCCAGAGAAATAAGGTTCTTCTTGAGCTCCGGTACATGCCTCACATCCAATGTGCAAACCACCCCATCATGCATCCGAATCCGAATTGTCCCTATCCCCACAGCCTTACAGCTGCATTATTCCCCAAAAGAACCCTACCACCATCTCGGCATAGTAAGTAGTAAACCGGTTCTTATGAGGCGTCATGTGATAAGAACACCCCGAATCTAGCACCCATTCGTCTCCCGACGAAGTAGCAAACACACATAAGACACTTCGCATCACTAGTGCTCCCCTCGGCAACGTTTGCCACACCGCTGCTTGTGGCATTCTCGCTATCAACTTTATTCCTCCGCTTTGGACAATCTCTCCTGATTTGCCCCTCCTCGTGACACTCAAAGCACTTCACGCGTCCCTTGGACTTTCTATGGCGTGATTTTGATATGCTTTTACCTCTGCTGCTACTAGGCTCTCGATGTTGTTCTCTACCCTGAATCGTTAGTGCTTGTGCTGCTCCTTTGACCAGACCGTCATCTCGCAACTTTCTTTGCCACTCCTTAGAGAATAAGGCGGACTTTACCTCCTCTGAGGTAATTGTAGTACGCCCCTGCAACAGTGAATCAGTAAAGTGCTCCCATGACTCTGGTAAAGAGGCTAACAACATCATGCCCTGTTCTTCATCATCAAGTATCTTACCGACGTTCTTCAGATCCAACATGAGTTTATTAAATTCATCTAGGTCGGTTCTAATAGACGTACCTTCAATATCTAAATTGAAACATCTTCTTCAAGATGTACAAGCGATTGTTCAAACCTTTCTTCACATAGAGTGCTTGAAGTTTTGCCCATAATTCTGCGGCATCCTTCTCCTCAATAACCTCTAATAAGACCTCATCCGACAAATTTAATAGGATTATGCTCTTTGCTTTTTCCATAAGCTCTACCCTCTCTGAAGCTTTCATTATAATTGGCAACTCATCTTCACCATCTAGTGCCTTGGCCAAACCTTGTGTTGTCAATAAAGCCCGCATCTTGATGCTCCATAACACAAAGTTATTTCTTCCATCAAACTTCTCAATCTCATATTTCCTCTCAGACATAATTGCAATAATATAATTTCCAGATAATAATCAGACAAGCAAAAGCCCCAAATTACAATCAATAAATTCAACCCCAAGCTCTGATACCAATTGTTGGGATATAATATGCGAAATTACCGGGATCTTGCAATTTACGTCAACGCGAAATCAACCTGAGAGAAATTAAACGAGAAAAATAAGGACACCCGTAAATTTACGTGGTTCGGTCCGGTATCGATCACCTACGTCCACGGGGAGCCGAAGCAAATAATCCACTAAAATCGGAGAATCGGGAGTTTACAATCGCTCAATCGCTCAAGTGTTTCCCACACCTGATTTAACCCCAAACCCAAAGTGTTTATAAATAACAACTCATTTGGTATAAACTCACGTATGCAAAATTACCGCGCATTCAAGCTTTAAATAAAACGCTCTACGTACACCAAAATCAGGACGTACGGCTTCGCGTATTTCTTCAAAACTTCTCGCGGCTTCTTGCGGCTTCAAAAGCGTTGGACGTGCGACTTCTTGCTTCGCGCGGCTTCACTCTACGTAGGGTTTCTTTTACTTTTATATGTGTCCCGAAGACTCCGAAATCATGCGCCCAAAGAGTTGACTGGGCCCACCATCCATGTGCAGGCTTCTTCTCTTTGCGGACTTCCTTTGGGCAGCTTCTCTGGGTGAAGAAAAGAATGGGCCCACCACATTCTTTTGTTTCTTCACGCATACAGGAGTGGTGCGTGAGTGCCCATAGTCAAAGTATTGACTTTGGGCCCACAAACCGATTGCCTTCAATTCGCAATCCACAGGCCGCGCAGCAGAGAACTTTCCTCTTTTGTGCAAGAATCGCAAATTGTAAATACTCAAACTCGAGTCATAATTTAACAGAGACAATGGATCGGAGTAACTTAGAGGACGGCGGACCTTCATCCATCCTAATCGGCCTCACGCAACTCACCTAGCACCTCACATATCCATAATCGCTAGGATGGTCACTCCTTCCTCTCTAACTCATTTCAACTATCATCCTTCCGATGTTGGAACGGAGTTTGAACATACCATGAACTAATAATATGGATTGTGGAGTTAATTACAGGGCAAATGCCTTGGACTTTTACCTATGTATTAATATCCATCTTTTTTATAGGATGAATAAGACCAATGAAGTAATGAACAATTAAGAAAATGATAATTTGAAGGCGGGAAACGTTTAAACACTGTCATGTTACAACATTAATCGATCAGAAACTCCCAAACTTGAATGAAACATTTTCACATCCTAGGACGTAAACACATGCCCTCAAATAGTTCAAAAGTAAGAGTTGGATTCTCAAGAGTGGACGCGAGCTTAACTCCTGGAAATGACGATGGATTCCATGGGAAGACAAATCCTCATTGGGAATAATACTCAAGCACCGACTTTTTCAACTTGCAGAGGCATGAGCTCCTGTTTACCTTATCCCACGTCTCTCGTCCAATGACAGGGCTCTCTGTGGTGCCATTCATTTGATCCCAGATCCTCGGATCAAATCAATGTAAGTATCAATTTCCGAAGATGATACAAGAGGCTCAAAGTAGGTACATTTACTGAGATTTTTGTTTGTGTGTTTGTTTTCTTCTTCCTATTTCACATATTCACTAAAGAGCAAGAGCGATAGATTAAAATGTCTCATCTTTATTTCGAGTTCACTTCATCTCTCTGTAGCTCTTCATTTACCAAATGACTTGGGCTAATCATGTATTAAATTGATAAAAGAATGTGTTGGGACGATTTCCTTTTGTCATTCATCAATTACCTTGACTGTACTAATGCATGGATACACTGCTCAAACGATCACTATGTCCCTACATGGACATGAAAACTTACTGTCTGAGAAATAATTTTGTCTGAAAATACGTTGCATCAGATATGTTTTAGCCATCTCAAACTTGGAATTACATTCTTTTTATTTATTTATTTTTTCGAGATAAATGCAATGAAATTTATCGATTTAGTATTTCGGTACGCGCCCAACCTACGACTACGACGAGTAGAAGCTTGTACAGGTACGCTTAAATGGAAACGAGGGCATACATGGGTGCCGCCTAGAGTCGTATGCGGAGGGAAACTCCGACAACCATATGGCCTCTAAACTAACGATTCATCCTGGTGTAGAACATCATCGTTTTGCTAAACGAATTCATCAACGATTCATGTCGCCGCGTGTGATCTTATAGTCCATCCAAAACAACGTGCAAACTCAGAGCATATGGCAGAAGGCGAGAGAAAAGGAAAGAGAAAACCAAAAAGGAGGCACGAGAAAGAGAAGCAACGCGAGCGCAAGGCAAACTGACCCCGAGAGAAGCTTGTCGGGTGCTGAAGGGAAGCCGAATGAACGGTGCAGAGGGAAGTGCCTCATGGAAGTGTCCGTTGATGGTCATCTAATCCCGACCTCCAGACCCGTGATTAGTCACAAGATCAACGAGATGAAGGGGGATTAGATGGCCATCAACAAAGCATCTCCATGCTCTGCAATAACGCGAGCCCGGAGCCAAGAACCCCCACCTCTCCCCTTGTGCTCTGAGCTCCAATGGAAGATGGATAGGGGCAGACATAAAACAGAGACCAGAGAATGAAGGCTTTCTCTACATTTGATGGGGGAAGAAGCATATTCTCTCCAGCACCTTAGGAATATACCCCCTCTCCCTTTTCCTCCCCTTCCACCGGCTGTTCTTATTGCCGACAGAGGTAGGTCTGATCTGGAAGACTGGGCCGTTTGGTTTGGTGATTCTTTCTAGGTAATTATATTGATTCTGATATGTTTCACGAGACTTACTTGTTCTCTTATTAACCCGATTATAATAATTCCGACCGTACTAAATATTCCAAGAATCGTTTCTCGATGTCGTTTTTAGTCAATGGCATGCCTTGATTAATCATTCGTGCCGAGTCAATTTTTGAATATGAGATTTGTTTACCAATTTCGTCACATCAATTTTATATGGCAATGGTTAGGGCGTGTGGGATTAAGATGTTTATGCTGAACTCTAATCCTTTTTTTTTTTTTTTTTTTATCGGAAAAACTCGTATTATTGGATAAAAGAGTTCTCAAGCGTAAGAGCCCAACAAAGCGTGATCACAGCGAAGTTTACCATAGAGTTTGTGGGGGGAGGGTTACCTGAAATTCAATCAAATCAAGGCCGTATGACAGTGTTCTACAAATTTGGGTTCGGCCCGAACAGTCCCGGGCCTAACTCAGTAAATGGGCCCGGGGCCCGAATAATTTGGGTCAATGCTGAATGCAAAAGATCATTCTCTTAAAAAAGAACACAGAATATAAAAGGATAGAAGAGGCAAATTCACAATTTACGGATTGGTGTTATGCCATTGCCACCTCAAATCTCATCCTTGGTTTCATCATCGTCCTGAGGAGTCTTCTTCTCCTTCTCCCTCTTCTTCTTCTTCTTCATTGCTGGTCTCAACCTCGTCTTCTGCGGTTGGGAATTGGACCAGTCTTTTTGCTTGTCGGTGAGTTCTTCGTTCTCCTCTTTCGCATTCGCAGAAGCTTAAGATAATGGAGGGGTTATTGAACGCCGCCCTCCCTCGCCGACTGTCCTCGATATCCTTCACTCTTAGCCCCGCAAAATCGCTTCTTGCTCTACCCTTCTCGAATTTGAATTTGAATTTGAATTCGAGAAGTGGGTTTCTCCACCCGAAACCCGAGACGGGTCCTTCGTCGAGAAACTGCTCGTGTTTGAGTGTGAGTAGGAGAGATGATGAGGATGGTACTGCGACCTCCACTGATGTTACAGATGACTGGGAAGTGGAGTTCCTTGGTGAGATTGACCCTCTGGGCTTTCAATCCCCTAAAAAGAGGAAGAAACGGGTCAAGTCTAAGCTGCTGCGGGACACTGATACTATGGAGTGGTGTGTGAGGGCTAGAAAGATTGCTCTCAAGGGGATTGAGGCTCGGGGGCTTTCTCATACTATGGAAGATTTGGTTTCCGTTAAGAAGAAGAAGAAGAAGAAGAAGAGAAACAGCGGTAAGAAGCTTGCGATCAAGTCGAAAACCGATAAAGAGGACGTGATTGACAGTGATGAAGAATGGGACGTGGACGTGGATGTGGATGAGGATGTGGAATTGGAAGACATTGAGGATTTGGGTATCGATGGTACTGATGGCATCGGTGACTTGAGGAAGACTGTGAGCACAATTGCTGGTGGGATGTTCCATGAGAAGAAGGGGAAAACTATGGCAGAGTTTCTCCAGAGGCTATCTCAATTCTCGGAGGCATCGTCGGACCGCAGGAAAGAAATTAACTTGAACAGAGCAATCGTGGAAGCGCAGACTGCTGAAGAAGTTCTTGAGATAACTGCTGAGATGATCATGGCGGTTGGGAAAGGCTTGAGCCCTTCCCCTCTGTCCCCCTTGAACATTGCTACTGCGCTACATCGAATCGCCAAGAATATGGAGAAAGTCTCAATGATGAGCAACCGCAGGTTGGCATTCACCCGGCAGCGGGAGATGTCAATGCTAGTGGGTCTTGCAATGATGGCCTTACCAGAATGCTCAGCTCAAGGTATATCGAATATTTCGTGGGCATTATCCAAAATTGGAGGGGAATTGGTTTACATTTCAGAAATGGATAGGATAGCAGAGGTGGCCTTGGCCAAGGTGGGGGAGTTCAATTCTCAGAATGTGGCAAATATTGCTGGGGCTTTTGCTTCGATGCGACATTCTGCTTCTGATCTCTTTTCGGAATTGTCTAAGAGAGCATCCGATACCATTCACACTTTCCGGGAGCAGGAGCTTGCTCAGCTGTTGTGGGCCTTTGCTTCTTTAAATGAACCTGCTGATCCTTTGCTGGAATCTCTGGACAATGTCTTTCAGAATCCCAACCAATTCAAGTGCTGCTCTCACGAGGAAATTCGTAAGAATAATGAAATTATCGGCAAGGGAGACATTTCGGATCTTGAGCTGGATGGAGTGCTGGACTCTCCTAAGCTGAACCTAAGTAGAGATCAGCTGGGTAACATAGCTTGGTCCTATGCAGTGCTTGGACAGCTGGACCATGTATTCTTTTCCCACATATGGAAAACTTTGTGCTACTTCGAGGAGCAGAGGATCTCAGAACAATTCAGGGAAGATATCATGTTTGCTTCTCAGGTTCATCTTGTGAATCAATGCTTGAAGTTGGAGTACCCACATCTTTGTTTGTGCCTTCCTGGTGATCTCGAGGAGAAAGTAAGTCTTGCAGGAAAAACTAAAAGGTTTAATCAGAAAGTTACCTCATCATTTCAGAAAGAAGTTGCGCGTCTCCTTGTAAGCACTGGCCTTGATTGGGTTAGAGAATATGTCGTTGATGGATACACATTGGATGCTGCGTTGGTTGATAAGAAAGTAGCCTTGGAGATTGATGGACCAACCCATTTCTCAAGAAATAGTGGTGAGACTCCCTTTACAAATTGCAACATCTTCTTTTTGGATCTCGGATCAATTTTTTTTCGCTTCAGTAGTGCTACTGTGTCATGCAGGAGTACCCTTGGGACATACAATGCTTAAGCGCCGGTATATTGCTGCAGCTGGTTGGAATCTCATTTCTTTATCTTATCAAGAGGTTTGTTTCACTGATTTTCTGATTGGTAGTGGAACATTAGACATTTATCTTCACCAAAAAATAATGGAAATCCTTGGAAAAGTGAATTAGAAATCCTGGAAACAATGGCTGGTCCTGTTAAAAAAAAAAGAAAAAAAGAATCCAGATTCGTAGGAGTATAGAGATCTGAACAACATTCTTAAAGAGGTCTGAACATTGCTACTTCTTTCCATGCTATCTGGAAGATACTGTACTGTTTGTAGAAATACTATTTGACTACAAGACTGGACTGCATTGGTCCATTTCAAGATTTATATCTCAGGAGCTGATATTGCAAAATGGCTTTCTTTGTTGTTACCTGTAGTGGGAGGAACTACGGGGTGAGTATGAGCAGCTAGACTTCCTGAGGGGACTTATCGAAGATCATATAAATCGAGCCGAAATTCACGCTGTGTAGACGCCACTGCAGGCAAGACTTTCATCAAGGTATTGTGTCCGAAGTTCATGCTGTGGTGTCTAATTTAGTCCTGGATATAATTTTCTTTACTTAAAACATAACCTCTCTAATTTTTTTCTATTGGACAAGAGATGTAGTCTAGATATGGATAATTCATAATTTTAAGGTGATGAGAATAAATTTCTTGGCATCCCTTCCCTGCCTACCGTTAATGAATGAACCTGTTGGAAGGCTCTATATGGGAGTAAACTATTGTGATCCTGCATTAAAAATTTGAATGGAGGAATGACTTTTATTTTAGTACTCAATGCCCTTGTTTATGACTTACGAGGCTTGCTTAGCTAATTTGAGCATTGGATGTGCAGAGCTATCTGAAGAAAAGGTATAGTAGCATTATTGCTGCCTTGACATTCAGGCAAAAGATTTTGGCTCTGCTCCATGAGACATGATTGGGGGGACAGGGACCAGTTATACCATTTGGAGAAATCCTGTCGACAGGCAAGGATGAACGGCCCACCTTAAGAAGAATAGAAGAGATGGCGCTTACAACAACAACTGGGTATGTCAACCTAGTGTCTTCCATCTAACTCTCCTCCTTTTCAGCAGAGAAGGAAGTCCTGAGATTAGATAATTAGTTTCAGTTTCATCTGTACATGTCCGAGTGCTGTATCGATAACTGGTTGATGTCCCACCATCTGCATGGGTTGCCTAATGGCATATGTGATGCTTGCGGGACCAGACAAGGCATTGGCAGGACAAGCCTGAAGAATTATTCTTTTACGAGCCGTGGGAGGGAATGCACGGGCTTTGGTGTCGGCCCTGCGAACCATGCTGCAAAGGTTGCATTGTTCTTGTGTAGCCGCTTTACCATTTAATATGCAGACACCCACGTGCATATTGTATTGATTTGTGATGGGGATGGACTAGAATTTATCGGATTGATCGTGAATGGGGAGAAAACTAACTATCGATTTGTCCTATGTCGGTTTGTGGATGATAATTGCTATGTCGTTGGATGATTGTATTTCTTCCTTTCAGGCCAATACAACCGTCTCGACCACGCCATCGTGGTCTAGACTATGTAGACTATAAGGTTGGGGATTTAAAAAATGCGCGACCAGGATTCAGCATTTCAAGCTGATGAACCTTGAAACTAATTGCAACGAAATGACCAGAAAGAATGTCTGTTCAGGAGTGCGAGTGAGCTCAAAGCTAAGCTCACTTTGATGGAATGATTTTTGGAGTCCATGAAGGCTCCAATTATCTTTTAAAAAATGATCAATTTAAATATATATATTTGTTTATTTATTTAATAAATTAATCGAGTCTTTAGTGGGAGATCATTTTAAAAGGAGGATAAAGCTGGACAGATCGGCATGCCGTGTTGGTCCGGGTGGGCGACCGAGCGAGTGGTCGGCAACACCACAAATGGCGCGACATTAATGACGTTAATATCTTGCTATCCTCTCCTTCCTTCTTCAACTCTCTCTCTCTGTTTTTCTCTCTCTCCAAAAGCCAAGATCGATCCTTTTGCTTGCACACACTCGGTCGCTCCTCGTCTCAGATCCTGCGAACCGCAATATTCCTGCTCCTGCTGCTGTGCTGATCGCGAGATCCTCGAGTCCAAGGTGCGTGCTCGTCTGTCTTCCCGTTTGATCTCTCAACGTCTCTGCTCCGCCACCTTCCCGCGACTGCCGCTGCGATCTCGCTCAGTCCATGCATCCGGATCTGCTTTCGGAGTCGAACTCCTTGCGATCTCTACCCGAGCCCCCGTCCTCTGTTCCGCTTGTTCAGATCTCATCACTTGATCCCGTTCATCGGAGCGCGATAACTCACTCGTGGTTCTCCGTCGATCACTGCATTCGCATCGTTTGCTGATGTAGCCTGATTCCCGTGCGAATTCACGTGTGATCTGCCCTGTATTCTCCTTTTTCTACTCGTGGAGTACTAGCCTTTCTTAGATTTTTTTTTTTCCTGTGAGAACTGCGACGATCAGGTTGCCTCCCAAAATTTCTGTACCTTTAGAATTAGCATCGAGTAGACTGGCGATGCCGAGCCCTCCAGGCTTCGCTGCCGTCCTCGTATGCATATCGACTCGCGGATCTCCGGACTTGTTGAGATAGTATGTGACTTTGGAAAGGGGACTGTGCACGACCGCGACGCAGTTTTGATTTGCTTTCTTATAGTCTTGTAAATATGCAGAGTAGATATGTCTATTTTCAAGTCTGATTTTGGATTTTTTTTTTTTTTCCCCTTTGCCTATTTCCCTTTGTACTCTCATCGAGGGTAGAGTTGAAGTTCAAGGGTTTTGAATCGCCGACAGTATTTTGTGCAACCCCTTAGAAAGATTTGCTTCCCAAGATAGACCTTGATTCAGCAAAATGTTGCCTCAACACCAAGTGATCATTCACGTGGTATTTTGCATTAATTTTGCATTTCTTCTTAGTGTTGTATCGTAATTTGCGTGGAGCGCTTTTCTTTTTATGATTAATTTTCTCATAGCTTATTATCTGTTCTCTGTTTCGTCCGATCTTTGTTGATTCCTGACTAGAGTTTTAATTGTCTCATAACTTGTTCACATTTGCCGTGTGAATTGCTCGAAGTAAGGTATGGCATCTTCCGACAAACCTGAAATAGTGGATAGGGATGTGAAGGAGAAAGAGGAGAAAGAGAAGAAAGACGATAAAGATGAAGATAAGGGCGGTTTCATCGAGAAGGTCAAGGATTTCATTCACGACATTGGTGAAAAGATCGAGGGAGCTATTGGATTTGGCAAGCCTACTGCAGATGTTGCTGGGATTCACATTCCCTCTATTAATCTCGAGAAGGCAGAAATAGTTGTTGATGTTCTGATCAAGAATCCGAATCCTGTTCCAATACCTCTTATTGACATAAACTATTTGATTGAGAGTGATGGGAGAAAGCTGATTTCTGGACTAATCCCTGATGCCGGAACTATCCATGCACATGGAGAGGAAACGGTCAAAATTCCAGTTGTTTTGATTTATGATGACGTAAAGAACACATACGATGAAATCAAGCCTGGAAGCATCATTCCCTACAAGGTTAAGGTTGACCTCATCGTTGATGTGCCGATCTTGGGAAGGCTAACTTTGCCACTTGAGAAAACTGGAGAAATCCCCATTCCTTACAAGCCTGATATTGATGTCGAGAAAATACAGTTTCAGAAATTCTCATTTGAGGAAACTGTTGCAGTTCTTCATTTAAAGTTGGAAAACAAGAATGACTTCGAGTTGGGACTTAAGGACCTTGATTATGAGATTTGGTTGGCTGATTTGAGCATTGCAAGTGCAGATCTCTCTGACTCTACTAAAATCGACAAAAATGGGATCGGTAAAATTCTGATTCCCATAACCTTCAGACCTAAAGATTTTGGTTCTGCATTGTGGGATATGATAAGGGGGAGAGGCACAGGTTACACCATGAAAGGAAATATTCATGTGGAAACACCTTTTGGAGATATGAAATTGCCCATCAGCAAGGAAGGAGGAACTACCCGCCTAAAAAAGGAGGACGACGACGAAGATGACGACGACAATGAGGTAGTTTATCTGTTGCCTTTAATTTGGAGTGCATTCAGTTTATGCTTTTAATTTAAAGCAGATATTAAATTTGGATATAATTTCTTTCTCCAATGGCACTGAGCTTCTATGTTCCGCAACTTATACCACGCAACTTATACCACTTATCATCACACCGAGAAATTTTCCTTCTCTATCTTAACTTGCTGTGAAACAATTAAATGTCCTCTTCTCATCCTTCTCAATTCTTCCAGAAAACTGAGTGTTGTGCACCTCAACCCTCAAATTCTACCTCTGGAATTGTACTCTTGCATACAGAGAAACTCCATCTGATGCTAAACTCTTCCATTCAGTATGTGCACGTTTTTGTTGTCTTCCCACTAATGATAGAATGTCTGGCAAAAGTAAGTGCGTAGATTGTGCTTTTGTCGTGGTACTGCACAAGTTTAGTCTTATCTTTATCCCTCCATGTCTGTGTTGCTGTGCTTCTGAAGTAGCTGCTTATGGACAACTCTTAATGGAACTTGCTACTGTTGCAGGATTGAAGATGTTCCCAGGAAGATATTTATCCTTGTCTAGCAGAGTTATACTTGAATGAGAGAGAATGTGCACTTGAGCTGTCAGCTCCTGGTCTTGATTTATGTACTTGTTATATCAGTTTCTAAATTTGCTTATCTATGTGTTTGTTGCTAATTTCTGAAATATGCCGCACCGTGGCACTGTTTTATCTTGCATAGCCACTCTGACGGTGTCAAGACGGCATTGGCATGTATTATTATGAACTTCTATGAGGGTGTGTGGTCACATGACCAGATGATCCTGTTTTTCGGACTATATTCGGCAAATGAGATGCTATTAGTCACTGTCGCCGTATCTGTTTTGGATGCTAATGAATTAAATAGTGTTTGCTACATAAGGAGGGATGGTGTTCTTGGTTTTGGGTGATCATATTGAACTCATGGGGATGCTTGTGGCTGTTGGTTTTCGAGGAATTCGTCAAGAGTGCATAATCTTATAGCTGTGACAATTTTGTAAACCAGGAGACTCTTTGGTCTTGTTACTTATCTCTAGAGGTGAGCATCAGTCGAGGGTTAACCTTGGACCGGTCCAATCCTACCAGTCTTGGTTCGGTTCCTAGAAGGATTGGGTCGGTCCTCTTAGTCCTAAAATCCCCAAACAAGTATTGTGTAGGTTGGTCCTCGATCTTGAGAATTTAGGGTTGATTCAATCCAGACCAACCCTGATTATATTATTTAATATATTTTAGATATATTATTTATTATATATCTAATATATTATTCTAAAGAGAAAATTCTTTACTTAAAGAACATTACCCTAACTTAAATGGCGTGAAACGATATTAAACGGTATCAAATGGCATCCTCTTTTTCCGATATACAGTATTTTTGTTCTCCTTTCTTTTTTTATCTTCTTTTTTCTTTATCCTTTTCAATTTTTACTTGAAAGAAATAGCTTTTCGCTCATGAGCAACCTCGCCCTCCTCGCTGCGCCATGCTCGACATTTGTTGCTTGCCTCCATTTGCTCACCTTGGGGCTTGCCTCGTTTGCTCGCCTCATGGCTTGCCCTCATTTCGTGGCTCGTTACTGTTGATTTCGTGGCTCGTTACTGTTGATAGATATGCAATTTGAAATAATAGGTTTATCTTTTTAGAGAATATAAAAGATAAAATAAAAAAATTATTGGTTGCTTCGAGATTGATCATAGAATCAGTCTGATCCTCGATCCCAGGCTTCGAGTCAGTCCTTAGTTCCAAAAATTGGGGATCAACATTTTGTTAGTCGGTCTTTGGGTTAAGTGCTAGACTGGCCCAATTCAGATCATGATTACCCCTACTTATCTCGATTGAAATGGGAAAAGTATCTATCTCTGACTCTTTAGGTAGGTCTGGTGGAACGGAGATCTTTCTAATCAGTTCTGTGTGCAGCTTCTGTTTTACATTCATATTCTCAGAATGTAGAGACAATGTGGAAAATCCTGACCTCTACTCAATGTCGTCGGTTGCGTTGCTTTATTTGATGCTTGTCCAAGTACCGGTTGATACGAAAAGCAGATTGATTTCCCTTTGTCTTATACAATTTTGCCGGTGGGTCTCCGGGCCACATCAATTATTTTATGTCGTTTCCTCTGTACTCAGCATTGACTTCAAACACATCTGAAGAAGCTTTCCCTTACATGGGATGACACAAAAAATAAACTACGGATTCGGCAAACCCAGCTGATGCTTGGCAGCTGAGAATAAATGCGTTGTAAGCTACAATGACAAATCACTCGAAATCATATTCAAGTTAGGATCTGAAAGAGTAAGGGGGCTAGATTATTTGATTCACTGTACAGTACGATGGGCAGCAAAAATATGAAGCATAGTTAGTTCTATGCAGCTCTTCAACATTAGCAATCGACTTCCAACGGAACAGTTCTTGCCCTCTCGCACAGCAAGAACAGAATCTAATGTTGAAAAATTCCCATGAACATGCTGCATGAATATCGTACTTATTAGAAGCACTGCATGTGATGCTGTCCAAACGAGGAGAAAGTAAATCGAACAACTCTTATCAATAAAGTAGATAACACCTCGTGAGTACGTAAAATGTCGTATTAATAAATAACGAGCAAATAGATGTAGACATTAATCTCAATTCTTCAACATCACTTTGTTTTTTTCGAGAAATGCTCTTGAAGTTCAGGAAGCTGAGCAGAGTGAAGAACTGACAGCCTTACCGCGGTCGAGGGCTTGGGAAAATTTCTGTGGGTGGAGAGAACCTGTTTCTGAAACACATTCGTTTGCCCATTGTTTCTTTCGAAAGAAGATGATTTCGATTCTTCATCTGTATAATAACAACGTTGAGGAGACAGCAGCAGATGTGATTAAATCATGTTTCTTAAATCCACGGCTTGATATTCAATGTCGAGCACTCGACGTTGTAAACATGCTCAACAGGGATGACTGCACAAGTGCACACCCCTCTATTACTTTTGTCCTCTCCATCTTTTCTAAGGACAGAAAGTCAATACGCGTGCTTCAACATGAGAACCAATTGTTGGCTCCTGAACTGCTATTACGTAAGGCCGTAATATTGCGGATCGATAATTCGTCGATCGCAGTTCTTCTATTCATCTCGATTGTTTGTCGAAACAATTTCATGCCCCTGGATCAACATTTTGATGAAGAGCAACCAGCAGCAATAAGAAAAGCCATACGAATCAAGAAGCTTGATTACACATCTGAATCGCAATGAGTAGAAAGAAGAAAAGAAGGCAAAACAATATTAAAGGGACGAAAACGAACAAAAGATGATGGAGGGGGTGGACTCCACATGTGAAGGTGCATTGGGGGGAACGAGATCCAACTTGGCGTGTGCTCGTTCCCATCTCACCTTATCATAATATGTATGTCCTCTGAGTAACGAGGCCCACCTGACATCATGTGCATCGGAAGACGCCGACCGAGGATTTAGGGTGGATTAGGGTTTCGATCTTCAACCAGAAGCGAGACAAGACATTTACCAATTTAAGAAAAGTATTCCTTTTCCCAACTGCTCCTCACTGTTCCATATCCTGGTATAGAAACTACAAAGTGCTTTTCGTAGAAGTTGAGAAGATTCCCTTACCATGTGCAAGAATAGAAATCTAATCATTTCCACGGTGAGGGGTGGGTTGCATCCCCAACACTTTAAGGAACTGAGACTGCATTTGAAGGTCAAAATAAAATTCAGATAAATTTAATCAAGATATGATAAAGTCGAATATAAGAATGATATAGATTAAATAAAATTATCATATTGAGGAGATGTAATAAATGTGAATATGATTTCTAACATTTATAATAAGAAAATTATTTTTCTCCTATAGCGAACTTTTTAAATTAAAACATTAAAATCATATTTAAATATAATTAATATTTGATTTCTAATATAAGAATTCAAAATAATAATAAAAATAACAATTTAGTTATTTTAATTTAATCTTATTTTTATTGAAATGTTCAAATTTAATTCTATTTATAATATAATTTTAATAAATATCAATTTATATTTATTACATATTTTAGTATTTTATGTATGTTAGTACTGTTTACTATTTAATATATTTTTATTAGAGAATGATGGAAGAGAAAGAAGAAATTAATTTAAAAAGAGAGGAAAATAAAATAAAGTAAGCGAATAGTAAAAAAGTATGTAAGAGTACCGTGAGATATTTTTATCATATCTGTTTATAATTTTTTTTGTTCATTTATATTAATTTACCATTCATACAAAATAATGTACGAGATATGATGTGGATATATTTGATTTTATTACTGCAATCACCAAATGGTTGATAAGATATAACTAGATTCCTAAATTTCATATCCTATCATATGCAAATCTATTATGATTAGAAGTCCAGACGATGGAACGTAGCAAGGAAAGGAAATATGGTCCTCTAGGCAGACGTTGCATGGAATTTACTCCAACCGCTAATTTTGACTGATGGGTTAATCAGGAAAGGATGAATCGCTTCTTTAGGAAGTTACCATTTACTAAACATTTAGTGTTTGCGCATGTCAGCCTGAACCTAAAGCATGCAGCTCGTGGGTTTGACTTCTACTCGCGGCTGTATCAACATGGAAAATGCAAACACAAATACGTATGAAGGAACATACATTGAATGAGATTGGGTCAGTCGTAGGCTTTGCTTTTGCCTTTTTTTAAGAGAGAGAGTCCAGGGGAGAAGAACGGTGGGGAGTGGGACAGAGACGGGACCAATTGACCATCACCCGGAGCCGCTGTTTTGCGCAAAACAGCCCTTACGTCTACTTGAACTTTTAAAATGCAATGCATTCACCCTCTCTCTCTCTCTTTCTGCGCTCAACTATTATTTTCTAAAGCGAGAAGCCACATCTTACAAATGATTTTAACTTTTGCAAAAGCCACCCTCCTTAAACCCGTTGTCATTGCTCTCATTCTCTTGGCACCAAGGACACACAGGGAAAGGATTTCAAGAGGGTGTTCCTCGTAGAACTTCCAACCGATTCTTCATCTCATACCAAACAAGGTATCTGCTCCTGCTACTGACACTCATTTCCTCTTTTTTACACCTCCATTAATAGTACGGACCCCACGTTGATGTCTGATCCGTTGTGATGTTCCTTAGCCCGAAAAAGGAAGGAACCAAAAAGAGAAGGAATTTTATACCGTTTCCATAGATCCCTTCTACCCCCGACCAGCTGCATGTGTACAGTATTTGTTCTTGAATGTCATGATCTCGATGTTGGATGGCTTCTGGCAACAATCAGGGCTCTCTGTTAACTCCTTTGAATGGCAGCATAAGCTTTGCATACCAATCATCGTAAATGCTTTGTATTGTCGGCATTACTCGTAAGTCATAATCGAATTGCATTAGGTGAAATCAAGGGAAGCCAATTCTTTTTGTGATCTCCATCATCATCATCACAATAAAGAATTTTACTGAAATTTAGGTATAGGATCGAGCCATTGAACCGGACTCCTCATCCTACGAGAAGTTCATAATCTACGTCCATCTTCAAGTTTCATTCGGGTCCATCATTTAAGTGCGATGAAGATCCTTTTTCATGTAATTATTGTCAATTGCTGAAAGAAATTTTGGTTTGATTCAGATTTAGTTTCAGTCAGATCGAGTGGTCAGGGACGCCTTGGAAGCTTGATGAGTGTTGAACTCGCTAGCGAAAAGCATAACCATCGGCCAGCAACTCCAACAGAATGGACACGAGAGAAAGGAGGACATCTACTTCAATTCCTGGAAGGAAAAAAACCGAACATAGCAGTGGCAGTTCCTTCTCAATAGGATGTGGGAAACTTCCTCGAGCGACCACATACTTCAGCTTGGAATGGATCCTCTTGCTCATGTGCCTGACGGCGATTCTGCTGATACTGCCTCTCGTTCTTCCGCCATTGCCTCCCCCTCCTTCCATGTTGCTGTTGCTCCCTATTGCCATCCTATCTGTGCTCGTGATATTAGCTTTCATGCCTCCTAACATTAGAGACTTGACCTATGCGTATAGCTAAATCCAATTTGAATTCGTCATGCTCTTTTCATTTACTTTAAATTTGATTTTTGAAGTGTTAAAAGAGGAAGGGAATTTGAGGAGAAGAGACTTCTTTCGATCTACCATCAATTTTCAGCTTTAGTTTCTGTACTAGTGCTCATCATACTACACTACAGTGTATATACGGTTTTTTCATGAGCACCCTTCGAATAAGTACAATGATTGTGCTTTCCTAAGGGTAAAGGAAAACGTGATTTTCTTGCATGAGCTCGCATGCATACGTAAGGGTCTGTAGGTGGTTCTACTGCAAGCACCGTCCAATAGAGAGAATTCCTTCACAAGCAACTCTAATCCCAAAGTACGGATAGATACAGTCAATCGTCAACAATATATCAGCTCGCAAAAGGATAGATGGTTGAAATCAATCAGCCCAAAAAGTGATGATTGATGCGGTTCGTGAAAATTTTCCCTCCTCCGATAGCGTTCAAAATAATAATCTAAGAAGCGTGGGTACAACCGTCATCATATGGTTCGTCGAGTAAAAGGATTGTCGTTAATAAGACATAAGAACTTTCGCCATTTTAAAAGACTCCTCACTTTGTCAGCCTTCCACAAAGTCAAATCATTATATACAAATCTGCAAGCTGACATGGCATTAAGTTAACAAAAGAAAGGGAGATCCCATGGTGATAAATGAGTTACACCATAGGCACTAAAACTGAAGCAGCAACTGCACACTTATGCATACACGGGAGAGACCCACCTAAAATGATGCATCTTCAGAGTCTCGATTTCTTCACAAAGTGACTGTTATTGCAAGACAGGATATGTTATTCGGAAACCTAATCCTTTAACACTCTTTGCTACAAGTTCAGCTGCAGTTCCATGATAACTTTCTCAACAATCCCACCACCTACTGTAGCTTGAAAGTCCCTTTAATTTAGTTTCCTTTCCCTGTCTATCTGCCTGGAGAGTTTGGCTTTGGCACCAAATAATCATCTTTAATGACTTACTGTCCCACCAAAAGATAACAATGGCTTTCCTAATAAAGCAAATGCAAAGTCTTGGACAAGTTTATGATCGGTATCAAAGCCCCTGCCCATTGCCTCATAAGCAAATTGATACCTGAACGTGAAGGAAAAAGACCTATAATTAAGCAATTTGGATTTGCCCGCCACAAAGATGAACCTTGGGAGCAGTCGAGATGGGAAAGACAGGGCCTGCCTCCCTGGTGAATAGTTGTGAGAAATGCTGCTTATGTACGACTCCGCTCCATAATGGTATCAGCAAAACCATACAAATCAAAGTTTGAACCATGATCAATGGCATTGCTAGATGAAAATTTTGGCAGGCCTTTGAAACCTTCTAATGAGGGGCCATAGCGACCAGTTCCCACAGATGTATACCTCCCGAGATTTCTTTGCTCTAGCTGGTCCCGATATGTGCCATCCCTGATCATATATTGTCCAATTGAAGCATCATTACTACTACCTACAAGTCCAATCCTGTCGGCCAATCTATCTCTAGGGAAAGCAGCAGATGCACCTGCAGCCATCATACTGATTCCAGCAGAGATTCTACCTCCAACTCCAGAAGAATGCAAGACATTTGCACTCTCCATTGGGGATTTCAAGGAAGTTTCTGGCAAAGACCCTCCACCAGATCCGTGAGATACCAATGATGCAGCAGGATAACTGCCACCATGCCGGGAGAGTCCACTGTCAAACGAAAATATTGGCTGTGAACCATCATCATATGAACTCCTACCAAATATACGACTATTGTCCTTTTGCTCTTGGAAACCCATGAATGGACGAGAAAAGTGGGGTGCCACTTCAGGTGAGAACTTTGGGCGTTTAACCTCGTGACTCTTAAATGTTCTCGCGGGTTCCACAACATCAATCCTTCTCTTGGAGACTACCTTCTCCTTCATCTTCTTATCAATGTCAGCAGCCTCCTTCTCCAACTTCACTATCATATCCTTTAATTGCCATCCAGGAAGTACTTTTGCAGGATCCCATTTATGATCTTCCAAACATTTCAATGTGGATTTTAGAGCATTCAATTGCTTTTGGGTAGCTGCCTTCTGCAAAATATTATGATAATGAAGCATCAATAAGGAAGCAAAATGAAGCAAGATCCTCAACAAATATCCATCAAAGGTGCAAAGAACAGAATTGGAAAACCCACCATAGCCATAGTTGAACTATGTGCTCTTTTACTATTGTCACATCTTTCTTTAGCTTCCCTTAAAAGTGACGTCAGAATTGTCTGAGGGGGGAACTTATCCTCTATACCGAAACCGATGGAGACATCAACAGCTTCAATGCTCATCCCAATCTTCATCATTTCCTCTAAGACATCTGCAACCCATTAAGAAGAACGTGAGATGCTTTCAACGATTTAGGTCAGCATGATAGTCTCCAATGTATTTCTTTCAAGTGGTGGTAATCCTTGATAATGACGGATATGGCAAAATCAATCATAAACTTTCAAATTTCAATCTTTGACGTATTAGACAGTTGAATGTTTGGTGGTAACATTTTTCTCACTTGGCGAACTACATTGCTTCAAAGCTATCCAACTATTCCCTTTTCAACTGTCATTCTCCATGTCATTGACGATATATTTTTCCAACCAAATCGACATCTCATTACATTTACAAGTGCACCATCCACAAAGATGCAATGAATATCAGTAACAATCAATGCATTGATAGCATAGCAAATATATTCACTTAGGCTGAAGTGGACAGTTATTTATGGAGTCAAATGACTATGCAGATCTTGAAGATTGTGCCATTTAGACGGACTCCATCTCCCAAACTCCTCCCTTTTAGGCATTGGTTCCTCTTGTTAGTACAAAGGGGCAAAGTAGCCCAGTCACAATTAGTAAAATTCATTTGACAGTCAGAGAAAACATTATGATGTCACAGAGCCAAGCCACCGCTCATAAAAGCTTTTATTATAACCTTCTTTAAGGCTTGGCAGAGCGATCAGTCGTGGTAGACATCCTTGTAGCCAAACTATGTGCGCATAACTTACCAAAAGCAGGCATTCCAGGTTTTACATACATAAGAATATCGAAAAGGCTGACTAGCGTTTCTTCCTATATATGTTAGGCTGAATGTGTTTAGTGTAGAATAGGCATGATTGGACAAATCTGACTTCACAGTAAGATTTTGTGGAACATCAGACGATAGTTGCGGCTTTTCAATTTCATGAAGGTTCGCATCAAGTAAATCCATCATTTCCATCTTTTTATATCATTGTCATCAAGGTTCTAACCAAATTAACAAAAATCTGTCAGACAGTCCATTGCTTGATTCACGATTAGCCAGCACTACAGTAGACTTCCAATGTGGGCATCTAACATGAGATAAATAGGCCGAGACTAGACCAGAAGAAAGTGGTCACAAATGATATCAGATTACCAGGGTGATTCAACACGGAAGTGGGTTAAACCTTTATGATTAAATGAACGAGCAATGAGTAATTTTTGCAACCAGAAGGCTTGTAATATAATCCCCTAAAGTATGAGGATATACATAACACATGCCATTTCAAATGGTAGTCCGTCTAACTTAATAAACATGTATGGCAGATTTTTCCTGCGTGTTTTCAAATGCTATAATTTTAGTGGCTACACATATATCTGATTTTTCCCCTTTTCGTAGAAAGGAAATCATCAAGGTCACAAAAAATGGATGAGAGCGAACAATGAGAGGAGGACATACAGCAAACGGAGGACCATACAGCATTTCCAGAGAAAAAATTTCTTGATCAGGTTTAAAGGGGTAATCTACATAAACATACTTCCAGAATTGACTGAGCCTCTGGTAAAATAATTTGCATTAATGCTTTGATCGACATTGTTGATTCGCTCTCTTGTAAATGAGTCCCTTTGGGCTTTGAGTTCTTTTGTTAAATGGGTCAGCATCCCCTTGGTGCCTCAGTGAATTTCTCTTAACTTATGAAAAAATTAAGAGATGGAGAAAGTCTCTCTCAGTCCTTGCCCTTAAATTACATAAATATCCTAATCTACATGATTCAGCCCCACTTTTAAAGTTCTAGCCCTTGATCCTTTTGACCTAGAACCTCCTATCAACTGAAATGTGATTTGGTCTTCCATGCTTTGAAAGGTTACCCGCATTCAGTTTCACAGCTCTGCCCATCCAGCAAGGAACTCCATAGGCATCAACTAGATTATGCTTCTTGACAGAATAATTTGGGAAGCTGCTTGCACTGAATCTTAGGGAGGGAGGTCTAAAGTGACAATCTCATCGAGACCCACTTACTCTCTTTGCAGAAATCAATTCAAGGTTGGGTTTTTCTCTTGCATTGATCTTTTTATTTAAATCCGGTATAGTTTTATTACAGTTTTCCCATGTGATTTGTTTCAATTTTGCCACTTTTTGTGCTGGTGTTTTTAAGAGCCTTGTTGCTTCCCCACATCGGACCACACAACCATAAAGAACGAAAAGAAAATTTTTTTTCCCAAGCAAAGAAAAAAAGTGAGGAATCCTCATTCCAACTCTAGCCGAAAAGGAATTCCATTAATAACTGGCCGTGCGTCTCCTTTTCTGTGGTAAAAAACGCAAATTGAACTAGGGGTTCGCAATGTATGGAGATGGCCAGTTTTAGATGACTATTTTAGATCAAACCAAAGATCTGCGCGAAAGGGGACAAAGATAAAGTACCGAATTTGGTACATGATACTCATACAGGCAAGTCTAACTATTGCACCGACTTGTTAAACTAGAGAAAGCATCGATAAGTAAGAAAATGAGGAAGCACCAACAAGTACCAGGAATCCGGGCGCGCAGGAATGGGGAACGCGGAAGTGCGTCGCCGATTTCCTTCCAATTGCTAAGCCGGAGCAAATGCGCAATATCTTCAGCCTTAAAAACGCCAGGAATGCCGAAGGAAGCAATGAAAAGGAGCAAACCGCGGGCATCGCTCTCGCCTGCTCTGGAGACCCCGCCCTCGACGATCAGCCTCTTCCTCCACGCGATGGCGGACGAATCAGCCTCCACCTTGACCGAGAGAGCGGCGGGATCCTGCTGCACGCCCAGAGAATCGGAGAGGAGGAAGAATTCGAGGGCGAGGATGGCGGCGTGGCGGGCGGAGATCATGGGGGAGTCGTGGGTGAAGGCCTTGCTGCCCTGGAGATAGAACCCTCCGACGCAATCGTAGACGAGTCTGGGCACGTCGGGAGCGCAGTTCTTGAGAGCGGGAGGGACTTGGCGGCGGAGGTCATCGACGTCGGACAAGTGGGCGACGAGGTAGCGGCGGAGGCCGCGGCTGCACATGGTCTGGCATAGCTGCTCGAGCTCGGACTGCGGGGCGCCCTCCTCCGGCAATTCGGGGGCCGATCTCGGGTCCTCCTGCGAAGGCGGAGGCGGGGATTTCGATTGATCGAGCGGGGCTTTGGCTTGGGCTTGGGTTTGGGAATGGGAGGGTTGATCGGGGTTGAATTGGAGGAGGAGGGTGCGGGAATCGAGGGCGAGGTGGAGGGAACGGAGGTGGTCGTCGAGGTCGTGGAAGCGGAGGCGGAAGGCGTCGATGGCGGAGGAGAGGGAGCCCAGCTGCGCCACCGATCGCATCACCGCCGAATCCTCTGGGTGCAGCATTATCGGAATTCAATTCCCAGTGGCTGCAACTGAAACCCTAAAGTTTGAAACTTTCGGTCTGGTTTTCTTGGGAACTTGAGGGAATTTGGAGCTTCCTTTTAGGGTTGAAGGATTGGGATTGGGATTGGGATTGGGATTGAGAGCATTCTCATCAGTTTTGTCTACACTTTCGGTCTCGTCGGGGGAGTTTCTTCTTCTGAATGGCGCGTCTTGGTCTTTTGCTGTTGTGGGAGTTTCTTTCTTTCTTCTTTTTTTTTTTTGGTCAAAAAATAACTAATTGTGTTGGTGAGGGGACAAAAATGATGTAGTTAAGAAATGAGGAAATTATTGGTTATTTGGTACAAAGATAATATGTATATATACACATGCATGATAATGACATAAATGATTTCTAAATTTTAGTTCAATATATAACGTGTTTTTTGAATTTTAATTAAATATGATTCATAAACTTTTAATTTATTTGACATGATATTTGAACTTTTTAATATATATAAATTTTCATGTACCTTCTTAATTAACCTTGGCAATACAACGTTTAGCATAAATTGGAATGGTTTAGGGCCCCGTGGCTGTAAGCTTTAGTGCATCCTTCCCCGCCCTCAGCCCTTGGTTGGTGTTCATTCCTTATAAGCTTGCTTGTTAGATTCCTTCCTATCCTAAACTTAGTAGGAGAGAGGATCTTTGGCAAAGAATTCCTTTTCCAACTAGAAACCACTTCGTGTAATTTCTTTAGTGCATCCTTCCCCGCCCTCAGCCCTTGGTTGGTGTTCATTCCTTATAAGCTTGCTTGTTAGATTCCTTCCTATCCTAAACTTAGTAGGAGAGAGGATCTTTGGCAAAGAATTCCTTTTCCAACTAGAAACCACTTCGTGTAATTTCATTAGTCTGATAATCTATCTCATAATTTCGACATGTCCCAAATGAGGCATGTAGGCTTCGATGGGATGACTTGAGCGTACATTACATTAATTATCCATAAGTGCCGCTAAATTGTTGATTTTTTTTATTGGCATGATATCCCCATTGAATAGAAAAGCATGATCTCGATTATATCCTGTATTAGTGGAAGACATCATCAAGTATGTTCTAAGATATTCCATCCATGTATTGTTATATAGTTTTTTTTTTTTTATTATAATGGTTAGGTGGATGCCTGATCAACTTTTGAGCATCTTCACCATTTCCACTTAACTGGACATTAGGCTATATCTCTTTGAGGGCTCCGGTTGTTAATGCATAGGGGGACATATCTACAGCTAAAGGTAACAGATCTCATAAAACGTTGAATACGTGCCTTCGTGGGAGTATGTACCGAATTTGTCCTTGATGGACGTAAGTACTTGCTGTTTTCAAGAACGTTCATGTTCTGGGCGAAAATCGTGTGGGCCTTCTTAATCTTTGGTATCTGGTCTGCAGATTTTGAATCTTTCACTCGGAGATACTGTGAACCCTTTTGCTACTCCTCAACTTAACCGTGGCAAGAGCAGCAAATCACCAGTTTTCTGCAGAGTTATATTGGTAAAGCGGATGATAACGACGGGCAACCTCTGTCACCTCAGTTGCTTTGCTAATACCTTGAAACACTGGCTCACGGAAACGCAAAACGTAGTCCATGCGTCCCCAAAATATCCATTTATTTCAATGAATATGATTAAATGTCCCCGCAATCAAATATACAGTTGAAGAATTGCTCGTATACAATATACACAGTAATTTTACAGAAAAAAAAATGGGATTAGACAATTCATCATGTAATGATTCACTTAAAACAGGGATGTTTTGTCGGACAAATGGATATGCCTATGGGATCTGTTCGTAACAGACGGATTTCCTGAAGAGTCCACATCGATGACGGCTGTGTCACCTGGGTTGTAACCTCCAGAAAGGATAGCTTCGCTCAATAGGTTTTCAATCAACTGGGTTACCGCTCTTCTAAGTGGCCTCGCACCATAAACTTGGTCATACCCCTGTTGGCATACGAGGTCCATGATTGATTCAGACACCTCCAATCCAATACCCATCGACATCAGCCGCTTTCTCACGTCTTGCAACATAATGTTCAAAATTTCGAGCATCTGGAAGAGAGGCAACAAGATGGATTCATATACTTACAGTACAAAGTAGATTTTACATTGCAAGAATCCCAATATGTTCTTTGAAAACATGTTGAGACATCAGCAAACGTTTGCTGAGCATGGAATGCTATTAGAGGAATAGAGAGACTGGCAAATGAAAAGATTAAACATCTAACCTGACTCTTCTCGAGGGCATGGAACACAACCACTTCATCTATCCTGTTGAGTAACTCTGGCCTGAAATATGCTTTCAGTTCTTCCATCACCAGTGCCTTCAATCCAGCATATGATGTTGACTCATTATCTGGACTCAGAAACCCAAAAGAGCGCCCACCTTTCGCAATTGTACTAGAACCCACATTTGACGTCATTACAATTAATGCATTCTTGAATGAAACTCTCCGTCCCTGTGCATCACGAGAAGATAATATGTTAGGAAAGAAACTTGTTACTCATTTAAATTAATACCCTCACTGTAAGAATTATTGCACTTTTCAGTCCCAATATGAAGTCCAGAAGTTCATAAATCTTGAATGTTATCTATCTACAAGGAACAAATTGTTAGCAAGCACGAACCTCAGAATCTGTGAGGTGTCCATCCTCAAACAATTGCAGAAGGATATTGAATATATCTGGATGTGCTTTTTCTATCTCATCGAGCAACACTACTGTGAAAGGCTTTCTTCTGATAGCTTCCGTGAGAGTACCACCCTCTCCATATCCTACATAACCTGGAGGTGATCCAATCAATTTGCTTACAGTATGCCGCTCCATATACTCACTCATGTCCAATCTCAGCACAGCTTCTTCCTGATATAATAGAATACGGGGCAAAAAGTAGATATGTCAAGTGAAAACTCATCAACCATCATGAGTTGAGTTGGATATAGACATTAAACAGAGACTTTTTAACATAGGAATGCTTAAAAGAAAGGCTCTTCAGCCTCTCCATTTTTACAAACCAGTGACACCTGAAGAATACTTACCATAACAGCAATCACTACATACAAGAAGGGTGATTTACTACTAGTGTGCAGCAGGAATGTAACTATCAACTTACATATGTTTGCAAACCTACTTGATCTATAGATCAAGGTCATTAGCCAAGAAGCATCTCACTACCACTGAAATTGTTCAAGGCATTGGGTAGTCTGATAAGCTAGATTAATGGAAAGGAAAAATCACTAGTTTAAGTAAATTGTGGCTTATAGCCCTTATAAAGGCTATCATTCCCGACCCTGAAGTGCAATAGTGGGAAAATATCATGACACTTCACTTTTTCTTTTGACCAGTATGTAAATTTCACTGCACTAAGCAAAGTCATTTGCAGTGCTTTTTGCTTGTTTTTCCCTTTATATTTTATATTTTTGCCTTTTTTCCACATGTGGGTCCCAATTGGCCCAAAATCAGTGCTACGTGACCTCATAAATATTTTAGGGCTTGACTGCACCAAGTTTTAGGACTTTAAAGCACTTATCCCACCTCAAAATCAAGCTCCTTCAAGGAAAAGGCCGAAAATATAAGATTTATGTTTCCCATTAGATATTAACAAGAGAGAGGCTCTCATAGAAACTAATGCAGCAACGTACTGATCCAAAATAGCATGCAGCCAGAGCTTTCGTTAATTCAGTCTTGCCAACTCCAGTAGGGCCACAAAAGAGCATCGCAGCAATAGGTCGGTCTGGATCCTTCAAACCAACCCTGGATCTCTTAATCGCTCGAGAGATGCAAGAAACAGCCTCCTCTTGACCAATGACCCGTTTTCTGAGCTGCTCCTCAAGACCCACCAATAGCAATCTTTCATCAGCAGTGAGCTTCTGAACTGGGATTCCTGACCAGAGCGAAGCAACAGCCGCTATATCATCAGGTCCGACGAGCGTAGGCCTGCAAAAAATCACCAGGGGAAATTGTAAATGAACATCCAAGTTCAGTCTGTGAAAGGCACATTACAATTGCTATTTATGTATCCAATTTTTTTAAGGAATTCGTACTCATTATCATTCGATGTTGAAGGCAAAGCAAAGTCTGAATCATCCATATTTGAAGAGCCATTTTCAACCTTCATCCTGCTCCCCTGAACCTGCTAATCTTACCTAAAGAAATAAGAGCCATGAACTGATGAAGAAGCTGGATAGATATAGAAGCAGTGCCCTTACCACTTCATGCATAGCCTGAACAGTACGAATTTCTTGCCAATAATCATCAGGTGACTTGGAGAGTATGCATGTCTGTTGTTCCTTTTTCCTTTTGAAGGCTTCAATATGAGCCCTACTCCCAGCCTCATCAATTAGATCTATTGCTTTGTCAGGGAGGTATCGGTCAGGAATGTATCTTGCTGAGAGTTGCACAGCGGCATTTATTGCTTCGAAAGTAAATATGCATTTGTGGTGGGCTTCATATTTATTGCGTAAACCCAACAGAATCCTAACTGCATCCTCCTATGAATTTATTTCAACAAGTCAAATAACATTCTAAACACAATTGTCAGCTTCATGAAGTAAACTTCTGTTAGACGAAACCTGGCTTGGCTCATTAACAAGTACAGGTTGGAATCGCCTTGCCAATGCTTTATCTTGTTCAAAATGTGTCCTGTATTCATCCATAGTTGTTGACGCAATGCACTGCAGAGAAAGAGAATAAAAGGTATCTTCAATTGGCAAACTAAGGGTAAGTTAATACACCAAACTTGGTTTTAAAGCAACTAACCTAAAGCATACACCACAATATAAACTAAGTACCCAATCATGGGTCAATTGCAAGCCAAAAGCAGTAGACTGCCTTCATTTAATTGACATGGAGTCGAATTATATAAATATACTCAAGTTGGAATTTGGATGAGATGATAGGGAGAGGAGCTTCAGTCTTCATACTTTCAAAAGTGTGCATTAGATAGCATAAATCCTCATTAGTAGGAAAAGTTCCAGGAAGTATCATTTCAAATTCACTTGTGTCTTGGGAGATCACTCAGCTATTAAGTTGACTAAGGCCATAACAAAAGATAGGCTTCTAAGGAGAATGCCAACGTCTTCTACAAATAATTTGGTAGGATCAACCTGAATTCAACCATTGGGCTTAGTACTGATTCATTGATTAGACTGCAAGTAAAGAGTAGTTGATTTCATCTCTTCAGATTGACAATGGGGAACAATCTAAAATCCATCAGAAGAATTTTCTAGCTTTCTGGTGTAAAAGACTAAGTTAACACCAGAAGGATAGGGCATTCTCACTAATACAACATGGGTATGTAAGAAATTTAAAGGCAGAGAAAGTTCCTACAAGAAAGCATTACCTGTAAATCACCTCTTCCAAGTGCGGGTTTCAATAGGTTGGCAATGTCAAGACCAGATCCCTTATTTCCTTTACCAACAGTGCCAGATCCAACGATCGTGTGGACCTCGTCTATGAAAAGGATGATATTTCCTGTAGGTGGCGATTTTCAAAACTATGAGACACTAAAAGGACTAGTTGCTCAACTAAAGATAGCTCACTCATAACTTAATTCACCTGATCTCAAAGTTTCTTTCAGTAAAGCAGTGATACGAGCCTCCAACTCCCCCCTCTCCTTTGCACCAGCAATCAATAAACCTATATCTAAGGACATTATGCGTTTGTTCTGTTCAAACAAGAGAGCTCATCAAACTTGACATAAATAAGTCAGTCTAAAAAGTGTTCTCAAAGAGTTGATAGTTACATGTAATCATGCACGTAAGCAGAGACACACCAGCAGAAAAGGTGGAACATCTGCATCAGCAATCTTAATTGCTAAGCCTTCAGCAATGGCCGTTTTCCCAACCCCAGCTTCTCCAAGGAGGATAGGGTTGCTTTTGGTTCTCCGACAAATTATCTGAATGATTCTCTTAACTTCAGCATCACGGCCAATCACAGGATCAATGAGTCCCTCGCTGGCTCGAACAGTGAGGTCCACGCAGAATTGAGCAAGAGCACTTTTCTCTGGCAATGAGCAACCAGAAGTGTTTTTATTTTTAGCCAAGCATCCTAAGTCATCGTTTGGCCGATAAACAGAGAACATAAGCAAAAGAGTATGGTACCTCTGTTTTTGTCAGCGGATTTAAGGGCAGAAGTCTTTCCAGAAAAGGGTTTGTAAGGCATAACCTTAGAAGCTGCAGCAGCAGAAGCAGAAGATGGGACTCTGCCGTCTTTTGCGAGCTCCCCCTGAAGTCTTGACACTGCGGCTTCCGCCAAATCATTAAGGTTTGCTCCCAATCTGCAAGTGACGGTATCACAAAAACCCTCAACAACATAATGCGTTGCATCAGAAGCACATTGTTCTGTGCCTAATCAATTACCGCATCTACACATACACATACATGTGAAAAATGCCATCGTACATGAGATGAGAAAGGGCCATGTCAGTACCCTCCGGCCACAACACATTACAATATGCTCTAGCTGGGATGATCCTTTCACAGTAACATACAACAACCAGAGAGTCAACAACTCGGGAGAGGGAGAGAAGGACCTCTTGAGAACTCGGGAGGCGCTGCCATCGTCGACGGTGAAGAGCCCAATGGCGATGTGCTCGGGGGCGATGAAGTTGTGGCCCATGGTCCTCGAGTACTCAACCGCAGCCTCGAACACGCGCTTGGTGCTGATTGAGAAGGGGACGTGAGAAGGGGATGAAGACTTGCTGCTGCTGCTGCTGCTGCTGCCGCGGCCGCCGTTTTGGGGTTCGTCGGGGACAACATCAGTCTCGATCGCATCGTCGTCCTGATGATGATTGTGCCAGATGGCGAGGACGGCGGCGCGGGCATCGTCGAGGGTAATGGGGGAGCCGAGGAAGCCAGGAGGGGAAGGGTGATTGCTGTGGTGGCGGACGTGATCCTCGGCGATGAGGCCGAGGAGGAGGTGCTGGGGGAAGACCATGGGCTTGCCCATGGACTTGGCTTCCCGCTGGGAGAAGACGATGGCCTTGATGGCCCTCTCCGTGAACCTCTCGAACACCGCCCTCACCTGGAGGAGCCGGTGCTTCTTCTTCTTGGAGATCCGAAGGTGGGGCGGCGAAGATGGAGTCGTGGCGGATCCGAGGGAACAATGGTGGAGGACGGGAGAGCCCCAGAAGCCGGAAACGGGCAATCGGATGGGAGGCATCCTGGTCCGGCGACAGGGAGCGGCGGCGGAGGCGGCGAAGAAGGGGGAGTGGATGGAGAGGGGAGAGGAACACGACGTCGACACCTCCATCACCATGGGAGGTAAGGGGGAAGAGACGGGTCAACTGGTCAACCGTCTCTCTCGCCGCGTATCTTCTTCTTCTTCTTCTTCTTCTATTCTTGATGAATCGAGGTGGTGGTGATGGTGGTACTATTATTATAATGATTGTCGGGGGGTGGTAGAGTTGGGATATGCTTCGCCGTTCCTCCTTTCCAGATTGATCGTTATTCCCTTTTGAAGAATTGAGTTGAGAAGGAAGGAAGGAAGGAAGGAAGAAAGAGGAGAGAGGTGCAAGTAAAGAATTGAACCCGACACCCTGAAACAGGAGAGAGATAGAGATTGGTAGTTTTTTCAATCATGAGGAGGAAAGCCAAGGAAACACGTCATGGTGCCAAAATGCAAATCCTCCACGCTTCTTCTTCTTCTTCTCCTCCTCCTCCTTCTTCTTCTTCTTCTTCTTCTTCTTCTTCTTCTCCTCGTGTTTCCTCCCACGTGCATCTGCCAAGTTTTGGACTTATTTAACCCGAGTCAACTCTTCCCCGCCCACGCACATTCCAGATATTTTCCCCCGACGAAAATTTCAAATTAACATTTTCATGAGAGGGCTCACTACACATTATTCCAAACAAAGTCTTAAAATATCCGACCGAACTTTTCACGTGCCACCTTTCAACTCAAAATTGAGTGCATTTTCATCCATGGGCTAATTCTTTTCTTTCTTCTTTCCTCTCTTCATCTTCTTCTTCATTCTTCCGGCTTTCGGCTACGTGGCCACTTGAGCTCCGAGCTTTTGAATCTTTTTTATATATCACTACTACGACTGTCCTGTTCACGTACTTTCTTAGGTCTTTGCGTAGTAACCTTCCCTGCCTAAAAATTTACTATTCTTTTGTTAGGAACGAAAAAAAATAAACCCGTTTGATAATTGCGAGTTGATTTCTATTCCCGGAATAGAAAAGTTAGCCGGGAATAGAAACGAGAAACAAAAAAAAAAAAAATTTCTTTTCTCGGGAACAATTTCTAGAAATAAGCAAATTTTCTTTTTTATTTTTGTTTTATTTCTCTCTTGTCGTGGCCACCTCCAACCGTCTCGAGCCACCGCCGCCGGTCACCCGTCGCCGCCGCCGGCCACCGCCGACCGTGAGCAAGAATAAAAAAAATAATAAATACAAATAAAAAACAAACGCAAGAAAAGTAAAAAAAAAAAAAAAATAAATAAAAATAAAGCAAATAAATACAAATAAATACAAAAAAAACAAATAAATACAAAAACAAATAAAAAAAAATAAATACAAATAAAAAACAAACGCAAGAAAATTTTAAAAAAAAATACAAAAAAAAAAAAAAAAAAAAAAAAAAAAAAAAAAAAAACAAAAATAATAAAAATAATAAAAATAAAGCAAATAAAGCAAATAAATACAAAAAAACAAATACAAAAAAAAAAACAAATAAATACAAATAAAAAACAAACGCAAGAAAATTTAAAAAAACAAAAAAAATACAAATAAATACAAAAAAATACAAAAACAAATAAACAAATAAATACAAAGAAAGAATAAAAAACAAATAAATACAAATAAATACAAAAAATAATAACAAACAAATAAAAAACAAACAAAAGAATAAAAAACAAATACAAAAAACAAATAAATACAAAAAGAATAAAAAACAAATAAAAAGAACAAATAAAAAACAAATAAATACAAAAAAGAATCGTTGCGTTAAAACGCATTTCTATTCTTTTTCTATTCCAAGATTAGAAATTTTGTGCGGTTATCAAATGGGTTCTTTTCTTCGTAAACTGCATTAGGAATAGAAATGAAAAGAACTATTTCGGAAAAAAAACTCTTCCCCAAAAGAAATTTTACCATGCGCACCCTTATCATGTGAGGATGAAGAAAGTCCAAAATTTCAATTGTGAAAAATCTTTTCGGTCCTTCTCACTTGTCTAGATGATGGCCAATTATGCTCGTGGTTTTTCTTTCCTAATGCCTAAAACTCGACGACGGACTTATTTCCCAAAACATGGTGCTGCTTTCGTCCTTTTCTTTTTAAACCATTGAGTGAAATATGCGTAGATGAATACATCATTATAAAAATAAAAAACAACAACAACAACATAGAAAGAACCGAAAAAAGAAAAAAGAAAAAGAAAGAAGATGGCAGAGGGAAGAAGAATTAAAAAAGAAAGAAAAAGATGACCCTCAACGAAAAAGCCCTCGATCGTGGCTTGGAAAGTGACATATGCAAACTCAAGCCCTAAGTCACTTCAAACTCTTTTTTGGCAAAAAATGTTGGACCATCTTTGGAGAAAGCAACTTTATTTTAGGTCATTATCTGAAATTTTTGCTACCTTTTGGCATGGCTAGGTTCGTTTGTGAGCAATTTCTCGTGTTAGACCCAGTTCGCAATGAAAGTTGTCCCTAGATTTGATTCTCAGAGGGACATTTGCAAGGGGTGGCGCACGATGCCCGTGAGTAAAGGAAGAGCCTGGCAATGATTGTGTTTTAAGTAAAGACTCGAGTTGAGTGCGAGGGCTCCAATGGGAGATCATTTAAAACTTGGGCAGTGACAATAGCCATTCCCATTTTGGGCCTTGGCCGATATTACTAAGACCCCATCAATTCTAATTATGGATAGGCGCATGGTGGAGAAGTTTCTAAGCGCAGCCCCCTCCCCACTTAACGTTTGAAACGAACGAGACTAATTATGAATAAGAGGGATAAATCGAAGAAGATCCTTTTCCTTCCCTTTTATTTTATTTTTTTGGAAGAAAATGAGGATCCGGACAAAATCGATTAAGGGGAAGATATTCGAGTGAATGAAAAGTAAAAACAATGGATGAATTCAATTTTCAAGAGACATTTTATAAAAATAGACAAGTTTATAAAACTTTATATAGATAGGAAGAAAAATAAAGAGAATTCAAAGTTACAAATATTTAAAAAAAAAATCCATTTTTACTAAGGTTTGAAAAAACTAGAAAAATATTTATGAATTATTCGAATTATTAAATAGAATATCACCGATCCCCTTTAGTCCTACTCGTTCTACCCCACGTAAGCCCCCGCTAGCTTGCATGAAAAAAGTTGATTTTTCTTTCAATCGAGAACGAGAATTGGGAAAGATTTCGTCCCATGGATTAAAGCCTATTTCACATGTACCATTGATCAAGTTTAATGTAGAGCAATGGATATGTATAATCGTGGTTATGTAACTGTATTTATTTGATAATGTCAGTGATGAGTAATTACACTTTTGTGTATTTGAAAGATGGTAACAGTGATGTTCTCAACCGTTAATGAACAGAGAGTCAGCAGAAGCATTAATTAATTCATGTTGTTGCCGCTCAAAAACCTCTCCCTCCTTTTCAATTTTCAAGCGGTTTTTGCCTTCTCCTTCCTCGAGTCGAGAAGGGTAAACGCAGACGTGCGGACCCCTGGAGTGCCATAACTTGGCACAAAGGGACACTTAAGTGCCATAACTTACGAAAGGTACACTTAAGTGTCAAAATCGGAGTAAAAGGGATCACTTGAGTGTCAATTCGGCCAAAGTCCGGCCAAAACGCCGACGTGGCATTTTTCCGGCGAATCAAGCCCAAAACGACGCCGTTTTGCTCGCTGATGTGGCCAAATAATGCAAAAACGACATCATTTTGGGCGATGTAGTAAAAAAAATAAAAATAAAAATAAAAATTAATTAAATTAAATTAAAAATTAAATTTAGTTAAAATATTTAAAAATAATTATTTTAAAATTAAATTTAGTTAAAATATTAAAAAATAATTATTTTAAAATTAAATTTAGTTAAAATATTAAAAATAATTATTTAAAATTAGAAAAATTTTAAAAAAATTAAAAAAAAGGGGGGGAGGCGGCTGAGGGATCAGCCCTTAGCCGCCGCTGCCGCCGCCCCGCCACCGCCGGGAAGGGCCGGCGACGGCGGGGTGAGGGTCGGCGGGCCACGGCCAAGGGTCGGCGACCCCGGCCGATCGGCGGCGAGGGCGAGGGTCGCAGCCCTCGCCCAAATCCGGCCGGCGGCCCTCGCCGGCCGGGCCAAGGGCTGCCGCTCGCGAGGGTCGCCCCGGCGGCGGCGGCCCTTGGCCGGCCGGCGAGGGCCGCCGACCCTCGCCCAAATCCGGCGAGGGCTCGCAAGCCCTCGGCCGCTGATCGGCCGGGGTCGCCGGCCCGGCCGAGGCCCGACGACCCCGGCCAAGGCCCGACGACCCCGCCAACCCTCCCCCCTCACCAGCCCTTCCCGGCGGCGGCGGGTGGCGGCGGCGGGGCGATCTCACGGCCGCCTCCCCACACCCCCCTTTTTGAATTTGTTTTAATTTTTTAATTTTACTAATTTTAAAATAATTATTTTTAAATATTTTAACTAAATTTAATTTTAAAATTATTATTTTTAAATATTTTAACTAAATTTAATTTTTAATTTAATTTAATTAATTTTTCATTAATTTTTTTTACCACGTCAACCCAAAACGACGCCGTTTTTGCATTATTTGGCCACGTCAGCAAGCAAAACGGCATCGTTTTGGGCTCGCCTCATCGGAAAAATGCCACGTCGGCGTTTTGGCTGGAGTGGCACTTAAGTGATCCGTTTTTCTTCGAATGTAGCACTTAAGTGTACCTTTCGTAAGTTATGGCACTTAAGTGTCCCTTTGTGCCAAGTTATGGCATTTGAAGCGTTCTTATCCCTGTAAACGCAGATACCATCTCTCCTTCTCCGCACGCTCGACTGTCTCCACCTCCACCTCCGCCTCGCCATGCCCCTCCCCCTTCCCCAAAGCCCCCTGTCGGTCGCAGGTGCTGGTCAGATCTGTCTCTGGCACGTCGCCTCCTTGAAGACCCCTGCTGGGTCGCAGCTGCCAAATCCCGAGCGCCCTTTGCCTCCGCCGTCGCCTCCGAAGTCTCATCGGCGGCTACGATTCGTCAGCTCACTCCTCTCTCCCACCCGCGCTCATGCGCATCTTGCCATTTCCAGCAGTCGGAACATCAACAAGAGCGTGTTGGGGCTGCCCGCGTATGACCCAGGGTCTGAAATGATGAGGAAGGAGAAAACGCGCAACAAGCTCGCTACCTCTGGTCTTGCTCGTGTGTACGGCTGTTCTCTGGTTCTTTTCCAATCCAGGTACAAGAAAACTAGGAAACTTCACACAGCCATTGAAGCTGAGCAACAGAGCAAGCCATTACACGAGGCTCTGACCTTGACTCTATCATTCAAGAAATCCAAGGAAAATTCAGAAACACCCCTCGACCTATCGACGCAGATGAAGATGGGCACTTCTTCGATGCACATGTAAATCGGGCCACACGTCCATGGCCTCCAATTCCTCCATCTCTCTCGCCTATCGAATTCATTTTTTGGCAGCATCTGCAGTTAACGCTGCGGGTCGGAGTGAAATCGGCCTCCACTTCCTCCATTTCTCTCCTTTTTTTTTTTTTCCTTCTTTTAGCTCCAGCTTTATTTATATTGAGATAAGAACGCTTCAAGTGCCACAACTTGGCACAAAGGGACACTTAAGTGCCATAACTTACGAAAGGTACACTTAAGTGCCACATTCGAAGAAAAACAGATCACTTAAGTGCCACTCCGGCCAAAGTCCGGCCAAAACGCCGATGTGGCATTTTTCCGACGAGGCGAGCCCAAAATGACGCCGTTTTGCTTGCTGACGTGGCCAAATAATACAAAAACAGGCGTCGTTTTGGGCCGACGTGGTAAAAAAATTAATGAAAAATTAATTAAATTAAATTAAAAATTAAATTTAGTTAAAATATTTAAAAAAATTATTTTAAAATTAAATTTAGTTAAAATATTAAAAAATAATTATTTTAAAATTTAAAAAATTAAAAAAATTAAAAAAAGGGGGATGTGGGGGAGGCGGGCGAGGGATCGCCCCTCAACTGCCGCCGCCCGCCGCCGCCGTGAAGGGCCGATGATGGCGGGGGGAGGGTCGGCCGGGGTCGCCGGGCCCGGCCGGGGCCGCCGACCCCCGGCCGACCGGCGGCGAGGGCTCGCGACCCTCGCCCAAATGGCTGGCGACTCGTGGCCCTCACCTAGATCCGGCGAGGGCGGCGGCCCTCGCCCGGCCGAGCCAAGGGCCGCCACCGCTAGGGCGACCCCGGCGGCGACAGCCCTTGGCCCGGCCGGGCGAGGGCCGCCGACCCTCGTTGGATCTGGGCGAGGGCTGCGACCCTCGCCGCCGGCCGGCCGGGTCGTCGGCCCCAGGCCGGGCTCGCGACCCCCCGCCGACCCTCACCCCGCCGTTGCCCGCCCTTCCGGCGATGGCGGGGCGACGGCAGGCAAATGAGGGCGATCCCTCGGCCGCCTCCCCCACACCCCCTTTTTTTAATTTTTTAATTTTTTTAATTTTTTTTTAATTTTTAAATTTTAAAATAATTATTTTTTAAATATTTTAACTAAATTTAATTTTAAAATTATTAATTTTAAATATTTTAACTAAATTTAATTTAATTAATTTTTATTTTTATTTTTTTACCACATCGCCCAAAACGACGCCGTTTTTGCAATATTTGGCCACATCAACAGCAAAACGGCGTCGTTTTGGGCTTGCTTCGCCGGAAAAAGTCACGTCGCCTTTTGGCGGATTAGCACTCAAGTGATCCCTTTTACTCCGATTTTGGCACTTAAGTGTACCTTTCGTAAGTTATGGCACTTGAGGGGTCCGCACGTCATTTATATTTGTTGGGTCATAGTGAAATGGATGTTCTGCTTTTGTTGGCATTCTTCTTGTTCAATACTGTAGCGTAAATTCTATGCATTGGAGGAACATGTTCTGTTCTTTAGTTGAGTTCAGTGAATAAATCGAGTCACTCGATCGGTTTCCTCGTCAGCGTATCAGAGGTAATACCCCAAATCATTTTCTACTTCGGTACTAGTTTTATTCATGACATAGACTTGATAGATTGAATAAAAGATGTGGTGCTTTTGTGGACTCTTGATATGTGTTCCCGCAGGGATTGAACTATAACTGAGATGAGTTTACAAGATTCCTTATATGACTTGTTTACATATTTTTCTGGTGGCCGTTTGACGCGGAACTGCTAATATGGCCAAATCCGACTGAATGTGGAAAGTCCAATTTTCGACTGGAATTGGATGGTTCTGTGGTGTGGCTTTATTCATGATTGTCCTTCTTTGGCATGTATTTAATATTTCCGCAAAGACTTGTTTCACTTGGAAGTTTTTTATATGTGAATCCTTGTTATCTTGTAGGTGATTCCAATCAAGTATAACAACATTTATTCATGTTTCACTACTCTATTGAGAGAGCAATGCCCTTCTGCCCTTTGGAGAGGTTAGGCTACCAAGTTCTTTGGATATGGTGCTCAAGGTGGGTGCAGATTCAGTCTCTACGAGTACTTCAAACGGGTTTACTCCAGTGCCTTGATTGGCAGCAACAGGAGCTTGATTTTTTTTTCTCAGCAGTGCTTCTGTGGAAGCATTTGCAAATGTGGCACTTTGCCCTTTTGAAGCTGTTAAAATCCGGGTTCAAGCACACTCCCACTTTTCAAAAGCTTGGTTGATGGCTTCCCTAAAGTATATGCATCAAAAGGGCCTTCTAGGGTAATTTTTTGTGGCGTTAGTAGGGTTTAGTAATTTTTTGTGGCCTTAGTAGGGTTTACTTGTGTTATGGGAGCAAATGGACGACTTTTCCATACACAATTTCAGCGAGCTATCATAGACTAGTCAATTGCTGACTTGTCAACTATGAAACAAATGGTAAATGAGACAGTCGACCAGTTTATAGCAAGGTACAAAAGAGGCATGAACAAATGTTTGGTCCCCTTGCTAGAGAAAACATTGACGGATTTAGCCTTCAATGGTCTGAAGTTTGAAATAAGGGAAAGAATGGTAGGTCAACCTTATTCATACCTGTTTCAATTGTCCACTATAGCAATCAAACATGAAAGCTTGCTTTGAGAAAATGACAAAAGACATAGTTGAAGAGGAGATGTTAATTTCGTTGAGACAAGCGATTTTGATGAAGAACAAATAGATCCAGCGGAAGTAGCTGTTGCCAAAATGCTCATCGAAAAGCCATATACATGCCAAGCGTTGAAATCCACCAAAGCAAAAGAGAAGTCAACCATCATGACTACGGCCAAAGAATCAGTTTTATTCCTTCAATATTAGTAGGACTGAAGAAATCTTTGATCTATTATTGGCGGACGGTTAAATAAAATTAACAAAAGGCATAATATTCTAACCAAAGAAGAATTGGTAGGGAAGAAGTATTGCAAATGGCACCATTCATGAAATCATAATACGTCTGATTATGTGGTACTTAAGAAAAATATCCATGAGGCTATTCGACAAGAGAAGATAAAATATGTTGATGATAAAGGGAACTCCCCAATGGAGGTGGACATAGACCCTTTTCCAGTAATGACTGGGATGGTTTTGATAGGATCTCGAGGCAGGAGGTACAAATCACGGCATATTTGCCACATTGTAAACAAATGATTGAAGAAGTTGATCCCCTAGGCCAAAGAGGATATGGGTATCCCTCGAGAGGTCACGCTGTTGGCGAATATCGAAATCCAGGGACTTCTAGATCGTATTAAGAATCGCCTCGCCATAATGAATCGGTTCATGTAAAAGATCACTTCCCTCACCGAAGGTCTCATAAATCATTCAAACAAAGGTATGACGAGGGAGACTCTACCATCAACACGCTAGGTGAACCTAGTGGGAAGTTTAAGTATTATGTGAGTTACACACCTCCACCTGCATATCCTCATAAAGTCAGCCCTTTTGGTTGGGGAGATGAACCCTATAATAATACCGGAGATCAGGACCATGTAACACGAATACACTGTCGAAGGACCTTAAAGGTGCCCCGTGACCCACCGGAGAATGAATAGTACGAAGCGCAGGAGGCCCATATGATACCATGATGTGAATCCAAAAGAGAAGGGCCTAGAGGAAGAGAAGAATGCATCAATTATAGTAGTAAGTCAATCAAATTCATATCACTCAAGTTAAATCGGCATTGATTGCAACCAACAAGCCAAAGCCTTATAGGATTAAGAACTTAGTCTAGAAAAGGAAGCCGGATACGGATGGAGTGACATCAGATTTAGGAAGAGATAGGGTAGCCACACAAGTTAAAAACAATGACAAAGAACACGGACCTAGGCAATTGTCTAGGTTAGTTTCTCCATTAAGTTCATACATGGTCCATGTTAGAGTGCCCAATGAGTTTCAAATGGATCAAACTATCCCTAGCATTATTGAGGAAAATGTAGCCGATGAAAGGGAGGGAGCACAATTTTCATTCCATAGCAAATAGGTAATGAAATTTGAGAAGCCTCTTGCGAGCCTTACTAATCACTTGAGGGCCTTGAATATTAATGCTAAAGTAAATGGTCGTCCAGTTGCCAAAGTATTAGTCGACGGAGGATCAACTTTGAACCTTATCCCATATAAGTTCTTTAGGAAACTAGGCAGGAAAGATGAAGAAATAATCCCATTGAACATCCCACTCTCAGATTTCATTGGAGAAGTTACCAAAGTCAAAGGAATATAGGTAGCCAGCCTAACTGTAAGGTCGAAGACTTCAAGAGCTTCTTTTTGTGTTGTAGATGCTGACGGATCATATAACTTGTTATTGGGAAAAGATTGGATCCATGGAAATCAATGCGCACCATCAATATTATATCAAATGTTGGCCTTTTGGAACGGGGATAAAGTAGAATATGTTAAGGTTAATACCAAATCAAATGCTACACGGGTTCAAGGAACGGACATAATAAAGGTTTGCCAGGGAGTAACAAATGACACCTCGCGAGTTTGTAAGCCCCCAGAAATTGATCCTAGTAGTATTGCATTCTACCATTTCAACAAAGAAAGTATCAAATGGGTCCCCAAGATGGAACTGGCAGGAGTTTGGACAAGGTTATTTATGAAAAACCTTATATTATTGGAAGACCTCATTAAGAGGTATGCAGCCTATCGGGCTGAACAAGCCGAACAGGCGATAGATGCTATTGACAGCATTTTGGACTTCGAGTCACCGATTAAAGAGGGATAAAGTAATGCAAGCTCAAGACCCATCGAAGGAAATCAACCTTAGAGATGAGTTCCATTCTCGTTCAATTTATGTAATCAAGTTACTCGATAATGAGTCTAAAGCTTGATTAATAGATGTGTTAAAAAAAATACAAATACTATTTCGTCTAGGACTATCATAAAGTGTCAGGTCTTGGAAGGGAAGTGGTGGAGTATGTAAGAATTATTGTGGCCCACATGATATGATTTATGTTATATGGTTTAATAATTATTGTTATGCTATAAGAATAATTAATATTGGTTTTGAGGAGTTACGACTCTAATAAAACGAAGAGGTACAACTTTATTGAAAGGGTATATCACTTTGATGGAAGACACATTTTCAACGAATGTATAAATAGAGTCCGGTCCTCTCTCCACCCACAACGAACGATAATAACCTAAAAGAATTTGGTATTCTCTCATCCATCGATTGAATACATCAAGTATAGTGGGTTAAGGGAGAGAAATCGGATTTCTTCTTTGGTTCGTGTTCTTCAGGTTTTCTACGACGATCATCAAGTGCAACGCTATGGATAAAGGTATATCTTCATCTATTTGTGAAAATCATGAAGATCAAAAGATCACTGCTTTTAGTATGAGTTTCCGCTTCAAGTATTAATAGTCTTATAGTTGGTATCAGAGTGCTAGTTTATGATCTCATGATTTTTCCGTTTATAGAAATATTATGATTTATGTTTGATGATTTGTTAAACGATCCTGTTCGTAGTGTTTATTGTTGTTGAAATGTTTTCGGATGGTTTTGTCGATGAAAATCCAATTGATGAAAGTTCTCGTGGAGAGAAAAGGTCGAAAATGGAAGAATTCGGGCGAAAGGGGACGAAATGGTGAAAATTTGGCGAAGAAAAGTTACTGTGCGCGAGGGAGGAAGAAGGCGCGTGGCTTCCACGTGCGCTCTACCGTTGCGGGCGCGTGGAACCACGTTGCATGCGCCTGCCAACCGGCACGCGCGTGGACTCCACGCGCCCGCCGAGGATGAAGGCACGTGCTCGGCACGTGCCTGACATCCCCGCGCGGTGAATTTTACCATTTTGCCCTTCCCGAGGCTCCTAATTACCGTTTTGCCCCTCTTTTGATGATTATTTACAATCCTGTCCCTGTTTATTTATTTTACGGTTCTGCCCTTGCTGTTTATTTACCATTTTGCCCCTGGATTATAAATTTATGATTCTGCCCTTATGGAATTATGATTTTACGATTTTGCCCTTACGCTTTGATTAAGTTTTTGTCCTTGTGTGCAATTTGGTAAATATTTGTATTTTACAATATTAAAAAAATTAATATTATGAATAGTTTGTTAGTCACCAAAGTGGCCAAACCTTAAAGTCTTTTGAATTTGTTTTGATATTGTAAATTGTTTTATTCAATTATCCATGATTAATTGATGCTATTTATGAAATTGATATGTTGCATATCATTATTGGTGTTATGGGTATATTGAAATTCATTTATTATAAGAACTTAGGGATTAACCCAAAGGTTAATTATATTTTATAATTCATGAACGTTATAGTTGATAATTAATATGACTTATTACTTTTGTTTGTATATTCAAAGATAGCAAATAAATTTTAATAAGATATATTTACAATTATCAAATAAAAGTTATTAGCATCATTATGGTTTTTATATATTTGTATATCATAGGATCACCCAAAGGAGAACTATGATGTACATGTGTAGTTTAATTTGAATCTGATTATGTGATATTCTCAAGGCATTAATGTATGAGTATTTTCTTGCATATGTTTGCAGTATCGTACTGTTTCACTCCATTCGCACGCCTCATCTGTTCCCTTATTCAATAGGATAAATTTTCCTGATTGGAGTGAACAAGTCCAGTTTCACTTAGGTGTCTTGGATCTTAATTTAGCACTTCAAGCTGAGAAACCAGCTGCTATTACTGATGAAAGTAGCAATGATGAAAAGTTTTTCTATAAAATTTGGGAAAGATCGAATAGACTGAGCTTAATGTTCATGCGAATGACAGTTGCAAACAATTTAAAGACTTCTCTTCCCAAAATTGACAATGCTAAGGAATTTATGAAATTTGTGAAAGAGCGTTCTCAAACTGCTGATAAGTCACTTGCTGGTACATTGATGAGTACATTGACCACCATGAAATATGATGGTTCACGTACCATGCATGAGCATATACTTGAAATGACAAATTTAGCAGCAAAGTTAAGGACTTTAGGGATGAACGTGGATAAATACTTTTTAGTACAATTTATACTTAATTCCTTACCTCATGAGCAATATGGGCCATTTCAAATGAATTACAATACTATAAAGGATAAGTGGAATGTAAATGAATTGGCCAGTATGCTAGTTCAAGAGGAAACAAGGATAAAGAATCAAAAGGCTCATTCTGTTAATCTCTCAAGTCATCAAGATGTTCGAAAGAATTTCAAGAGGAAAGGTGGAAGGAGCAAGAAGAAAGGATTACACGTCCTGAATGACTCTTCAAAGGCTTCTCAAATCCACAAGAATGAACACAATCTTATTAAGTGTCATTTTTGCAACAAAATTGGACACTTGACGAAAGATTGTCTGAAATGTAAAGCTTGGTTAAAAAAGAAAGGTAAGCCTTGTGCTTTAGTATGTTTTGAATCAAACTTTACTGAAGTTCCTCATAATACTTGGTGGATTGATTCTGGTGCCATCACTCATGTGTCAAATACGATGCAGGGATTCCTTACGATCAACTATAAAGCCAAATGAAAGTTATGTGATTACGGGGAACAGAAACAAAGCTCCAGTTGAAGGCATTGGCACTTATCGTTTGATCTTAGATACTTGGCATTATTTGGATTTGTTTCGAACCCTTTATGTACCTACATTTTCTCGCAATTTAGTTTCTTTGCCAAGACTTGATGTGGCGAGATTTTATTGTAAGTTTGGTTCTAAATCTTTCAGTCTATTTAAGAGTGATATTCTTATTGGAACTGGAACTTTATGTGATGGTCTCTACAAATTTAGACTTAATAATACTTTTGTTGAGACATTAATGACCTTGCATCATAATGTTGGTACTAAACGAAGTTTGGTGGATGAAAATTTTGCTTACTTGTGGCATAAACGTTTGGGTCATATATCCAAAGAAAGAATGCAAAGATTAGTGAAGAATGAAATTCTTCCAAATTTGGATTTTATTGACCTTGGAGTGTGTATTGATTGTATTAAAGATAAACAAACAAAGCACACTAAGAAATGTGCCACAAGAAGCACAAAACTTCTTGAAATTATACATACTGATATATGTGGTCTATTTGATGTTCCATCTTTTGGTAAAGAAAGTTACTTCATTACCTTTATTGATGATTTTTCACGTTATGGTTATATTTATCTATTGCATGATAAGTTTCAATCAATAAATGCACTTGAAGTGTATATTAAAAAGGTTGAGAGGCAATTAGATAGAAATGTGAAAATAGTAAGATCAGATAGAGGTGGTGAATATTATGAAAAGTATAATGAATCGGGACAATGTCCAAGTTCATTTGCTAAATTCCTTGAAAGACACGGCATTTGTGCTCAATACACAATGCCAGGTACACCACAACAAAATGGTGTAGCAGAAAGGCGTAATCGTACTTTAATGGAAATGGTTAGCAGTATGATGAGTCATTCATCTTTACCCTTGTCTTTGTTGATGTATGCTTTAAAGACTTCTATGTATTTATTAAACAGGGTTCCTAGTAAGGCAGTTCCAAAGACTCCCTTTGAACTGGCGATGGGAAGGAAACCTAGTTTACGACACCTGCATGTTTGGGGTTGTCAAGCAGAAGTAAGAATTTACAATCCACATGAAAGGAAATTGGATTCAAGAACGACCAGTGGTTATTTCATTGGTTATGCAGATAAATCCAAAGGGTATAAATTTTATTGTCGTAATCATAGTACAAGAATTGTTGAATCTGGAAATGCTAGGTTCATTGAGAATGGTGACATCAGTAGGAGTGAAAGAATGCGTGATGCTTGCATTCAAGAAGTAAGGGTAGAAGTTCCTATACCTGAAGCTTCTAAAGTTGTTGTTCCTGATATTATAGCACAATCTAACAATGATCAAGAACAACAAATTAATGAACAACCACTCCATAATGAAGATGTCAATATTGAACCTCCAATAGCTGAGTCACAAGATATAGCATTAAAAGATCTCAAAGAGAAAAGAGGTCGGCTATTTCTGAGGACTATATGGTTTATCTACAAGAGTCAGAAATTGACTTAGGAATTGGAAATGATCCAGATTCATTTTCCCAAGCCATGGAATGTGAAGTTTCTAATGAATGGTTTAATGCCATGCAAGAAGAGTTAAAATCCATGCATCAAAATCAAGTTTGGGATATTGTTGAATTGCTTAAAGGATGTAAGAAGGTCGGGTGTAAATGAGTCTTTAAGACCAAGCGCGACTCAAAAGGCAATATTGAACGACATAAAGCTAGACTTGTTGCAAAGGGTTTTACACAAAAAGAATGTATTAACTATAAATAGACATTCTCACCAGTTTCTAAGAAAGACTCACTTAGAATCATTATGGCTTTGGTGGCTCATTATGACTTGGAGTTACACCAAATTGATGTAAAAACCGCATTTCTTAATGGGAACTTAGAAGAAGAGATTTACATGGACCAATCCGAAATCTTTTCAATTAAAGGAAAGGAACACAAGGTATGTAAATTAAAGAAATCAATATATGGACTTAAACAAGCTTCCCGACAATGATATCTTAAGTTTAATGATACCATAACTTCATTTGGATTTAAGGAAAACACCGTTGATCGGTGTATATATATGAAGATTAGTGGGAGCAAGTTTATTTTTCCAGTTTTGTATGTTGATGATATTTTGCTTGCTGCTAATGATCTTGGTTTGTTACATGAAACCAAGAAGTTTCTCTCTAAGAATTTTGAAATGAAAGATATGGGAGAGGCAACATATGTGATAGGAATAGAAATATTCCATGATAGATCACAAGAATTATTAGGATTGTCTCAGAAATCCTACATTGAGAAAATTTTAGAGAGATTTAATATGAGTAAATGTTCAAAAGGAATAGTTCCAATTTAGAAAGTTGATAAATTTAGCCTTATGCAATGTCTGAAAAGTGAATTGGAACGAGAACAAATGAAAAATATTCCTTATGCATCTGTTGTGGGGAGCTTAATATATGCACAAACTTGCACCAGACTAGACATCAGTTTTGCTGTCGGAATGCTGGGCAGGTATCAAAGTAATCTTGGAATGGATAATTGGAAAGCTGCAAAGAAAGTTCTTAGATACCTGCAAGGAACGAAGAATCATATGCTCACTTATAAAAGATCTGATCATCTCAAGGTGATTCGGTATTCAGATTCAGACTTAGCCGGATGTGCCGATACAAGAAAATCAACGTTTGGTTACTTGTTTCTTCTGGCTGGAGGGGTAATTTCATGGAAGAATGCGAAGTAGTCAGTTATTGCTACATCCACTATGGAAGCTGAATTTGTGGCATGCTTTGAGGCCACTATTCATGGATTATGGCTGCGGAATTTTATTTCAGGGCTTGTGGTTGTCGACAGTATTGCCAAGCCGTTGAAAATTTATTATGATAACTCTATAGCAGTTTTCTTCTCTAAGAATGACAAGTATTTTAAGGGTGCTAAGCATATGGAGATCAAATACTTATCTGTTAAAGAAGAAGTTCAGAAACGAAGAGTGTTAATTGAGCACATTAGCACCAAACTTATGATAGCAAATCCCTTAACAAAAGGACTGCCGCCCAAAACATTTAATGAGCATGTTGAAAAGATGGGCATTATTGGACGTCATTAATGTTTGTATTATGATTGTATTAAGTTTATGTATTTGACACTTTGAGCTCACTTACGTGTTTTTGATATTTCCTGTTTTCTATTTAGTATACATTATGGAAATAGATTAATGTTAAATAGGATAGTTTCTAAAGAAACATTATAGTTGGACTATTACTGTACTTCTCATTTATGAATCATGTTAAGTAAAGTGCTATAGATGTAGTGCATAGAAGGGACTATGTCGATTAATGACATACAACCGCTATGACTCGCATTAGTTTTCTTTACTTAATTGTGATTATTATGTGATTGCCAATTTGATGAAATTTTATAGCATAATGTTATTGTGCATATTACAGTCTTTGTTAAACCATGAAAGAAATATCATATGAACCAAGTGGGAGAATGTAAGAATTATTGTGGCCCACATGATATGATTTATGTTATATGGTTTAATAATTATTGTTATGCTATAAGAATAATTAATATTGGTTTTGAGGAGTTATGACTCTAATAAAACGAAAAGGTACGACTTTAATTGAAATGGTATATCGCTTTGATGGAAGGCACATTTTCAACGAACGTATAAATAGAGTCTGGTCCTCTCTCCACCCACAACGAACGACAATAACCTAAAGGAATTTGGTATTCTCTCATCCATCGATTGAATATATCAAGTATAGTGGGTTAAGGGAGAGAAATCGGATTTCTTCTTTGGTTCATGTTCTTCAGGTTTTCTACGACGATCATCAAGTGCAACGCTATGGATAAAAATATGTCTTTATCTATTTGTGAAAATCATGAAGATAAAAAAATCACTGCGTTTAGTATGAGTTTCCGCTTCAAGTATTAATAGTCTTACAGAGTATTGATTGCCAATTAAGAAAGGATTTAGGCTACGTAAGCAAACCCCAAGATGTTTCGCTCCAAAGTTTATACACAAAATTAAGGAAGAAATTGAGTGCTTGTTATCCGCAAGTTTTATAAGGACTGCGTGTGTTGACAGTTAAATTTTGGCGATTCGTTTAGTTATTTATCGCATTAAAAAATATGGGTTAATTTTATCCCTGAAAAAATATTAATTGCATAGCATATGATTTTAGGTGCATTTTATTATTACATTTGCATTTTTTGCATTTATTTATTGGATCGGAGATGAATGCGTTCGAACTAGTGGTTCTGAGCTTTAAATTGACAGGCTGGACTGAGCCCACGAAGCGAGCAAATTGGCTTAAGCTCGTTTTTTTAATGATAAAAAATTATTTCATGAAAAATAAAAATTTGAAATTTTTCCGGGATAAGATGAATTTTTTGGATGGGGCAGATGTGACAAAAAAATATTGCGTTCGGAAAAATAGATATCATGCGTTCGGGAAAAATAAATATTGTATTTGGAAAAGGAATTTTCGTGGATATAGATTTGGAAAAAATTGAAACTCTAATCCGTGACCAATAAAAGAATTAAAGGCGTAGGGTTTCGGGGGCTTTTTCTCGAGTTTTAAGTCAAAAAGAAAAAGATTGCCTTCGGTTTTTAGGGTTGTGGGAGTAAAAATCAAGGTTTTTGCTTTCGTTGGAAAAAGGGGAAAGTGCAGCAGAGAGAGAGAGAGGGGGGCCAAGAGTGACGTGCGAGGGACAGCAGGGAAAAGACCCCTCCCTACTGTTCATCTTCTTCGGAGGTCCCTTGCCTTGCGTGTCGTCCACACCGCCGAGCTGCTGTACCACCGGCCTCCGCTGCGCCAATCGTCACCGCCGCTCTGCCACCTCCGCGCGGCCGGTTTCCTCGCATCACCGTGCCAGCGCTAGGCCGCCGCACCATCGCTCGCTGCCCACACCGCCGCTTCTCCGACCTGCCTGCTCGAGCAGCCCGACGCCGGCAGATCTGAGCCGGTCGTTGATCCCTGCACCGCGCGAGTTCCTGCACCGGCTTGCGCGTCCTCTGCTCGCGCCGTGCCAGTTACTGTCGCGTCCTCAGCCGCGACGCAGGCCCTACCCGACCGACGCCTGCACGCCGCTGCTCTGTCCCCACCACCGACTCGCCCCACCGGACGCCGGTCCGACGCCTCTGCCTGTGACGCTGCCGTTGCTCTGCTCCGACCCGCTTCTGCTCCGGTTTTTGCCCGCGCCCCAGCAGATCTCGAGCCGGCTCCTCCCTGCTCTGTTCGTGAGCCGCTCGAGCCGCCCGAGCCGCTTGGCTCCATCTCTGCTCTGCCGCAGCCGCGTTTCTTTCCCCAGGTAAAAAGAAATATTTTTTAATTTATCTTTTATTAACAGGGAAAACGGGCTTTTATTTTAGAATGCGGTCTTAAAACTTAAAAAGGCAACCCAAATACTGGCAAAACCCAAATCCCAAATCCAAGCCCAAATTCGGCCCAAATAATCCAACTGCAAAATGAGTAGCCCAAAAGAGAAATAAACAAGAGGACGAGAAACCGCCGAAAAGGCTCCTAGAGAGAGCAGCAGCCTTCCTGAGTTTGGAACACGCCGAAGCGGCGGAACCTGAATCCTCTCAACCCGCGCGCCTCCCCGATCGCCGCCGCCACCCTCTCCCGTCGCCCGTCGCCCGTCGCCCGTCAGTCTCCGTCCCTCTCTCTCTCTCTCTCTCTCTCTCTCTCTCTCTCTCTTTTTTTTTTAGAGATTTTTGTTAGAAGCTAGGGGAGCTTGGGCTGCTGAAACTTGCTTCGTCCGTGGACTTTTGGGATCGTTTGGTTTGGCGGCGCGTGTTGTGTTGTGGACTGTGCAGGAAGGAGGGGGCGATTTCCGATTCTGCCCGTTTGTTTCCACTAAATTAATTTATCGCTTCTCGTCATTATGTTCCTGTGTCGGCATATGTTTCCTTCAGCCTCAATGACCGGTGGCTATCTTATTGCCTTTCCGTCTACGATCATCCCGTGTTGATGAACATCCACCTGAAATTCATCGGCATAAAACAGAACAATTCCTCCTCCATGCTCTACTTCCCTTTGTCGCTTCGCACTCGTAAAACTTCCCCCCCCCCCCTCCTCCAACATAGATTTTCATAGTGTAATGCTCTTCTGATGACCGAGCAATCGTTAGCTATCGAATGATTAGATTGATATAAGGTGTTAAGGAGTAGTCCAATTGCAACTTTATGACGGGTGATGTTTCGATTGTAAACCGTATGCTGTTAAAGAACAGAAAACTTTCTTGAGGATATAACTTTCTCATGATCCGATTTCACGCGTTTCTTATGTGTTGGGCGCGAAGGAGATTTCGCCCACCTTGGCTCCACGTTTTTAGTGGAATTCGTTAGGGAAAGACTGCATTAATGTGGTTCCACAGCATTCCTTCTTCCTTCCGTCTTCTCCACCTCGCCACGGTTCTTGAAAATAAAATTATCACTAAGATATAGTTTCGTTGCCCTTCGTAGTTCCTGTCCTGTACTCATTTCTCTAGCTACTTGATCGATATGTTGACCTGATTGTTTTTCCCTTTTTCATCTGTAGAAGGCAGAGATGAAGTTGGACGTGAATGTCTTGAGATACCTATCCAAAGATGACTTTAGAGTTCTCACTGCTGTTGAAATGGGAATGAGAAACGTTAGTATTGAGAATGATGGACCTCACTTTTTTGGGTTTATGCTTCTATACCTGTTCATTATAGGATGAACATTCCATTGCATGTCACTGATCTATACATTGTCTTTTTTTCAGCATGAAATCGTCCCTTCCGAGCTTGTGGACCGCATTGCTTCTCTCAAGTAGGCTCTCCAAACTCTTTTATAATTATTTTTCTATATCGTGGCATTCCAATTTCCAACGTCTTTCTTAGGCATGGCGGTACGTACAAAGTTTTGAAGAACTTGCTTAAGCACAAATTGGTACACCACGACTCTTCCAAATGTAAGTAGCCATATGACAACTCTCGAGACTCTGTCCCTTGGATTCCCGTTGTTTCTAATTTTTCTTCTTTGCTGGACATAGATGATGGGTTTCGTCTCACCTACCTTGGTTATGATTTTCTTGCGATCAAGACCATGGTTAATCGTGGAGTTTTTACTGCCGTTGGTCGTCAGATTGGGGTTGGAAAGGAGTCTGGTAACATCGTTTTCAAAGTTTTTGCCTTCGTGTTAATTCCTGTCGGATTCTGCTTTATGGAAATTTAATCCTTATGACCTGTACTACTTTAGGTTATATATGATGAAAATGAGATCCTTATAATTTGCAATGATGGTTTATGTTGTTGTTGCAAGATATCTTTGAGGTTGCCAAGGAGGATGGTTCCATCCTTGCTATGAAGCTACACAGACTTGGTAGAACTTCTTTTAGGGCAGTTAAATCCAAGCGTGATTACTTGAGGCATCGAAGAAGTTTTAATTGGCTCTATTTGTCAAGACTTGCTGCACTTAAAGAATTCTCTTTTATGAAGGTATATCCTCACTTTTCTCAGCATTCATTAGCTCTTCCTTTTGATATTGATGATTAGCACTGAACTGTGATGGAGTTGCTTCACTTTGTAGGCATTGGAGGAGCATGGTTTTCCAGTCCCTAATGCTGTGGAGTGTAATAGGCATTGTGTGATTATGTCACTCATCCATGGATATCCCCTGTAAGAACTCCTATCGTTTACGTTCTTTTTATTCATTGTACTTGGTAAGGGACCACTTAAATACATGATTCTTCTTTGGATGTTATTTAGGCGTAATTAAGTTAGGTTCACATGTACTGTTTTTCAGTATAATTTTTAGAGACAATTAACCTCCAGAAATTATACTTTACAGCTTTAAGGGAGCCATTTACTCTGTGCAAAGTTGGTAAATAAAAAAGTTAAAGTTACTTTTTTAAATATTTTTTGACTTGTCAACTGCAAAGAGACATAATGACCTATTTTGTCATATACAAACAATATGGGTGAGACCATAAAGTGGGAAAGGAATGAGAAGGCAACTAGCTTAGGCAATTTGCAGGAACCAAACAATGCTGACTTATGGTCAGATCATGCAGCCTCCATTTGTTTGAAAGTGGAGGATGCTGTGAATGTGACTATCATCAAGTCACATCATAGTATGATCTGCACTTCTGTTGATCCGACTGTTAATATATCTACTTGGAATTACATTTAAATGTTGACGCTTCTTCCTTCAAAGTTGGACCAGGAAACATTCAGATAACAGTGGAAGGGTGCTATCTTTTTATTATTTTTAATAAAAAGCATTTTTAATGTTATAGGAGAAACAATTGCACTGACAGTTTTCACCCTTGTTTTCTTGCTACATATCTACTTGCATTTGGACCTCTTGAGATTTCATCATGCAAGTTTTGATTTTTCACCTTTTTCGGACAAAACTTTTATTTTTGCAACAGTTAGGAGGAATTGCACCTGCTTCCGAGATTTATGTAAGTTTGATATCATCAGGATTTGTAGAACTTAAAATATTAAAATCTGGCCATGCTTCTAGGGAGACGATCTAAGATTTTTAAAATTTAAAAGCAATTTCGTTTGTTCAGAGAGTGCTATTGTGCTCCCTCATTAGCATGTCCAGGCCCCTTTTCTTGTATATAACAAAAAATCTCGACCATTTCCCTTGGGTGAAGAACAGAGTACTCTCCTACCCAATCTCTTTTTGAAACTCAAAATTGTTTGGGTAGTCAACCATGAAACTTTTTATCTGTGAGAAAATTCTGGAAGAATGAAGAGAGGCTAGTCATTATTTAATTCTGCCTCTTTAGGACACATGTAAAACCTACATGTCAGAACTTCCTTCTAGAGATTTCACATTGGCTGTTGAGAAGTTCTTTTGTGATGAGCTTCTAAGAAACTTTTGTTTCCTAATATTCTTCTCCAGAATCCTGAACATGTTGTGATGATTGCGAGGCTCCTCACTTGCATGAATGAATCTGTGGCTATCTGTAATAATATCAGGTAGCAAGTCCTAGGGCCAAGCTGTTCCATTTGGGATCTCAGCAAAATTTATAATTTAAGCAGCTAGAATTGATGGAGCAGGAATTGAATGCCACCCCGTTACAGAAGCAAAAGGAGAAATAGTTCTATTTTGTAAAATGTGAAATAGATTGGAATGTTTTTATGGTCACAGCTGCTAGAATCAAGCTCTAGGGATTGGAGAATCTGAGTCAAGCTCTGTGAACAAGTATAATTTATGTAGATGCCCTTTTTTAACTGGAGAATAGAAGCTGATGGCTTCTCTGATTTCCTCGATTTCTGTAACTTGACATTTTTCTTGTGAATTATCTGAGAAATAAAGAAAATCACCTTCCCCCTCCAACCCCCAAACCCACCTCTTTGATACGCAACTTCTGGCTAGGTTGCTGTTTTCAATGATGAGATATCTATCTTCTGCAGTGTGCAGGTACGCGAATTGCAAAGCCCAGAGGTGGTTTTCGAGATGATTTTAGGTCTCATTGTTCGCCTGGCAGAACACGGCCTCATTCACTGTGATTTCAATGAATTCAATATCATGGTAACTCCCAGTTACTTTTTTATCATTGCTAGAGTTGCTAGGGGATACACAACCACACAAGAGGATGACATGACACACACTCGCACATGCTGATACAGGGAAATGTAATAGGGATGTTCTCTATAATAGATCTTGTTGTATTTCTTTAATCTCATGCTTATGAATTATTAGAACCTGAGATAACCGTAGTGTGATTTTCTCAACAATTTTACATTATTTTCTACCATATTATTAGATTGATGATGAGGAGAAAGTTACCATGATTGATTTTCCTCAAATGGTTTCGGTGTCACATCGCAATGCACAGATGTAAGTGATATTGCAAGCTTCAACTGTTCAGTACAAATTTATACATTAGTCACTCTTCTTTTCAGTGCTAAATTTCTACTTTCTGTTTTTCAGGTACTTCGATCGCGATGTTGATTGCATACTTAAGTTCTTCAGCAAGAGGTTGGTGCATTCTAAAACTGCATCAAATTGTAAAAGTGGTCTTACTTTTTGACCTTTTAGATGATGCAAAGATATAAAATGATGATCTACTTATGGGTCATCCTTTGGTACTTATTTCAATCTTGAGTGATGAATGGATTAGCATTCTTCGTCTTGTTTGCCATCACTCCCTTTTTTTCTAGGATGGTGATGAAAATATGATGACTATGTAGTGTAATACTCACTGAGGAAATTAGTTTTGAGAAACCTAAGAACTCCGCAACTTTCAAGTGCTTTTGATGAAAAAAGTAAGTAGTTTTTGTCAGACATCTTTTATTGGGAAAGAAAGTTGAATTCTTGTCTTCAAAGGTTCTGACATTCTGTCTTGTCCCCCATTGTGGAGAAAATCAAATGTTCGATTGGAGTAAAGTAAATATTTTGCCATAATAGTAGGCGAGTTATCTGCAAAAGTTCCCAACGCAATAAGCATTATTTGTGAGTCCACTTCTTTTCCTATTGACGGAAATGTTATTGCTCTTTCCTCTTAATGGGAATGTTGTTAGATTAGTTATCCTCTCTGTTTTTTTTTTTGCTGTTTGGCCACAATTCTTCTGGACTAAAGAGTTCATAATAAAACAGGTTGTCTGATTTGAAAGTTGTTCATCTGAATGAGACATAGGTTTGGTCTTGTGAAAATTGTTTCATCTGTGAGTAAAATATGTTACAATTTCATTGTTGGTAGAATCATGTTATTTTGATAATTTGATGTCCGTGCTTTCAAACTTTTATGGCCCCTATAGACGCTTTTGTTTTTATGGGTGAGATGGTGCATTATATAACACATTTTCAGTTGAACACAATCATGGATCCATTTTTCCTTGTGACAATCTACCACCAGGTTTCATCTCTCTCTTGAAGAGCAGATTGATAATCCTGATAATTCAGAGGAAGATTCAGAAGGAAGCAGTAGACCTTGTTTTTCTTCAATAAGCAAATCTGTTGGTTTTCTGGACAGAGAACTTGCTGCTAGTGGGTTTACTAGAAAAGAGCAAGATGATATGGACAAGGTATAGTGATTCACCTTTTATGACGATGATTTGCAAATCGTTAACATTGCATTATCCAACTGCTTAATTTGGTATTAGACCTAGTGGCTGTCCATAATCGATTATTCTGGTTCATGCTTGGACCACTCAGGAGTGCCTATTTAGTCTTCCAATTCTTGGGATTTGTAACTGGATAACACAGGTCTAGTTCCTGGTTTTTGGGAATTCTACCTGCACCATGTTTCTGACCTGATGCTGAAACTTTCTAAGATTGTTGATTGATTTTGTTTAGATTTGCAAATGCTTGGCCTATCAATCTAACGCAACACCAACAAGTCTAACACACTAATTATAGATATGCTAATCTGGTTGTCTTTTCTATTTTCAAGTCCCAATGTAGGACAGTTTCTAGTTGGTAAAAGTCTTTTGAAAAATATTCTATCCTCTATAACTCTTTCGTCTTATTCCTTCCGTGGATTTTACTCTTTGTAGTTCTTGGCTTCTGTCAGCTTCTTTTCTCATGATCATCTTCACACTCTTGCATCTGAAAGCCAAAATAATATCTTGCCAATTGCCTGCATTCTGGTTCCTGGCTTTGCATGTTTGGTCCTTGATTGGAAGTGGAAGTGGAAGTACTATGGCTAGTATTTCAATTTTTGTTTTCTGTTTGCTTGGAAACATGTGAATGGAAATGAAAATTCTCTTACGGGATGAAAAATGGGAGTATATGCTTGTATTCCATCAAAGCTGTAAGATAGAATTTTTCTTTTTCCTTCCAAAGATCTGTGCTTTTGTTAGAATGAATAAATACTGGATACACCAAAATGTCATTTTCAGTTTTGAACTCTTTTTTCATTCATAACATGCTTTCCATTGTCTTTGTTGTAAAATAATTTCCAGTGTGTTTCCAAACGTGTTTTTGAAGCTGCCACATTCTGAAATGAAAATAAAAACAGCATATACAATTTTTCTGGAACCAATTACATCTTGCGCTGGAGAATTTTGTGCAACTAGTTGACACATTAATCGAAAGTTCATCCCTAGTGTGTCATTGATTTAGTATTGTAAGTGTGCATTGTCCATGATGTGATGTTAACCTTCTCTTATTGGATTCCTTTGATATAGTTTGTCAAAGAAGAGAAGGACCAGGACCAATGTTCTGATGATGAAGAAGATAGTGCTGGAATGGATGAAACAATCGTGAGAGATGTTGTCTCTTTGCATCTGCTGGATCAGGTACTAGTGCCAGAGCATTAGCTGTGATAGGCCTGAAAATCAACATTGCTGAAACTCTGTGAAACCTATAACATCAGGGCATGAGATTTCCTCTTTTTTACTGGAAGCTATGTTGTTGATGTGCTTTATTTTAAAAAACTGAGCAGATCTTTTAAGACTATTGGAGCACTTGAGTGACTTTTCACCGGATAAGATGAAGTCATGTTTTATATATTTGTTTATGAGAATTTCCCGGTTTGTTTCCTGGACGGTTAACTGGAGGAAGCAGTATTAATTTTCCGGCAGTCGGCTGAGATCCACCTTAAAATCTATTTTAAAGTCTAATGTGCCGACTCACTCAGTATTATATCCTAATCTTGCTATTTGTATGACCAGCCGGGGCACATTGTAGAAGGTAATGAGGAGGAAATCAAAGAAAACAGACAGAGCTGTGAGGGACAACTCAGCGAACCTTGTTGTGAGGCACACTCAAATGAGGTAAATATATATGGTGAAATTTTCTAGGCATTAGGTCTGGTTTTGGCCCACTAGCTATGTAGTCTTGGATAGTGCATGGCAGCACTTTTGATTATCGACATAAGCATGAAGGTTGAGTAATATGAATCACATTGAAGACATTCTTGCTTGCAGATATCTTGAAGTTCGATCTACCTTTGTTGTGTTCTATGATGCTCAGGCCCATTTTGATAGTTTTGGGCTTGGGTTCCTTGTTTGAGAACCTCTGACTATACTCAAGTGTATAGTCTCTGTACATGTGACAAATTTCATAGACAACGATGATGAATAAGCTTTGAAAGATGCCAGCTCTCTGCAAAATGAACTTATCTCTCTATGTTCTCCTTTAAAATCCCATTTAATGGCGTCTGATCGAATGGCTAATTCAAGGAAGTTTCTGGCTTGAGGCCTTTGAATTTAGCAGCTCAGAATTTGGTCGAGCAATTATTTTGTTTGAACTTACAAAAAAGAACTATTCAGAAATTTGCTTCTCGAAATTTATGCTGATAAATACATGCGATTTTAGCTTGAGTAATTGGGTTGCTGTCAATTGTTTTTTTGGGGGAGATGATGGACTAGTATAGTGTTTGGTAATTGTTGTTTTGGTGCTTTTTTATATGTGTTTGTCAGTAATGAGAGAGTTTCTTTTCCACCTGGTGCAGGATGAAAGTGAAGAGAATGTGAATGATACTGAGTTGGTAAAGAGCCTGAACAAGCAGAGACGGCGAGCAATTGCTGCTGTTCATAGAGGAGGGAAGACTATTGCTTCTAGAAATTCTTACAAGGACAAAGGTGGTAGGTCATCTCACAATTCCAAAATTCAAAAGCAATTAGGCTCCTGGTAGTGCACGTGGAAGAATTCAGCAGAATGTATGGGCTGGAGGAAGGTGTGAGTTTAAGACTTTGTATTATAGCATATTTCGCTAGGAAAGATAAAGGAGAATTTTGTGTATTGGAAGTATAGATAGGTGGCTATTTTGCCGCAGAATGTGTAATAGTCATTTACCTTCATGATATTTATGTTTGAGCTGTTGTCTCAAACCGCTTTCTTGATTAATCATGAAAGGTTTAAATTAATGGGTAATGATTGTTGAATTATGCAATACTTTTTGTTATTGAAACCATTTTTATAGTTAACGTTTGCAAAATGACTTGGTTTTGCAGCAAAAATAGCTTGGGCGGGAATAATTGGAAGCATTGAATCAAGATTTATTGATCTTGTATCTCCTTTTTGTATTTGTAATCAATTATGCCGAGAAGGTATATATAAGGCAATTGCCCTGAGTTTACTGTCTTGGTACATAAAATAATCCTACTCCATGATCTGCAACAATGTGCACCAAGAAACTTTCACTTTTAACTATTGGCTTATTGCCTAGAAATCATATTTTGAGTATTAAAAGTCCAAATGTGCCGAACAATTTGGCAGTCATAATAAAATGCAAGCTAGGATATTTATCTTATGTTTGTTGTTCGTTCAAGATTTAAGAGGGATATAATATGGATAAAATTATCATATAGGGAGGTGAGATAAAAGTAAATAAGATTTATAATATCTATAATATAAAAGTTATTTTGTGATATAAAAGGATGTGAATATACGCAAGTTGCGACAAACAATTAATAGGATATAACAAAATTTCTGAATTTTATATCCTCCAATCTCATCCTAACTAGAAATCTAAACAGCCACACATAACCTTGTAGAATGAGAAATGACCGTCTTGTAGAAAATGGAGCCCGATGGAAGGGTCATCTTTGTTGACTGTTGTTTGGTGTCTGGTTATTATGAAATATAATCAACATTGGGGTAGAGAAAGCAGGCCGAGTTTCCCATTTAAGAGCTCTAAAGATGATGAAACATGGAAATTGGAAGGGAATGTCTCAGGTGGTTGCTACATCTCTTTTGGTCCCTGGATGGAAGGATCATATTGGATCTCAGCTTCTTTCGTTGGCTCGCCATGGGATTGTGAAGTCTCTTTGGGGTCAATAGGGAGGGTGGTCGATCCTGTGCCAGTCGCCGTCATTCTTGCATTCTTCTTCATTTTTGCATGCTGAGTCCAGACGCTGAGCCCCTCCTGTATGTGTTCCTCAAATATAGCCTTCTTGAATGAGCTTCCCATCTTTAACAACCAAGCGCAAACACGCAAGTAAGTATGCCATCAGTTTCAATAACATGTTGCAGTAATTAGTCATGAACCGTGAGAACGATGTGCCTAGATTGGTCACCTGGGTAACTATCGCATAGAGTGGCAAGGTGCTGTAGCTGCACATGAATTGAACCAACACCCTGACAACATTGCACGTAGCCATTCAGATACATGTGATACTGGTAAGGAGAAATCCACATATGAGGAGAAGGAAGAAGGCTTTTACCCTATCACGAGTCTTGGGATTATGAAACGGACTTGTCCCATTATGCACGAGTCAAAACCATATTGAACCTGCCAGGTTTTTTTCCCCATGGAAGCTCCAGTAAGTAATCGTCAGCACTTATTTTCTTTTGGCAATTCAGCTATTTTTATCCCTTACCCAAATGAAGAAGAAGAAAGCGAGCTCAAAAGCATTTTGGAAGAGAAGGATATGAATGAGCAGCAGGACAATGCGAGGATTATGGAACCAGAAATGATCATCAGAAGGTTGAACCACCAAGTCCCCTTCCACGGCTGCATGCTTCTCCGCGACATCATGCGCTAATTGATTTATCACGTGCTCCAGCTTTGTTCCGACAGCAAGTAAGAGCTAGAAAAGAAAATAGAATAACCAATAATCTGAATCCCACTATGACTCATTTCTCAAGAGATGTACAATGTGGCTTAAGCAACCCAATGTCGGGACACGGTTCTACTCACCAAAAAGGGAATGAAAGATATCCAGAAGTATGCATGCCAGCCTGCATAATTGATTGCAACCCCTCATCAGTTACAGTTAAATCCCCCTTTTATAGGATTGGCCTTTAAGCGTTACTTTAGGGGTTTTGATGGGAATTATATTGCGGGTAACTTGATATTAACCGCTCTTGACTCTCGCATGCTCAGAAGCATCAAGAAAGCTGTTATGATTTCCATGACATTGCAAAATGCCTAGGTGTTTCTCCGGAAAGGACCATTGAACTCCGTGCAAATTCCTTCTCAATATGAGGACTAGAATCACGACGCCAAACCATGCCTAAATTGTGTCCAGCCATGTTTTGCTGGGGTAAAAACTACATTAATGAAAAGTGAACCCTCTTGTATTCATGACGCGTAAATTTGGAAACTGCAATATGCGATTAATGTGGTTTCTCACCATCGACATTGAGCAATAAGAAGATGACCACAAATATCCAAAGGTACCAACTGCAATTATAGAAGGAGATGTCAACAGTAGTGGTGCTCCAACGGTTAGCGGAACCAACAGAAAGGTAAAACCAAACGTTTTTGAGGAAATAGAAACGGATAAAAAGTAAATAAAGACTAACACCTTACCTTATTCCAACAACTTTCTTAAAATCAGCTTCAAGAGCGCGGATCATATATTTATAAAAGTTAAATTTTGGATTTCCCCTGCAGTGAGTCTAAAACGATGGTTCCAAATCAACATAAAAGTATGGAAAACAAATAACCCAGAATTAACTAAAGATACATGAAGTCAAAACGGATAAGTCAAGACCAATCTGCTTACCATTATAAAACCGAGGCGCATTGTCGTATAATCATCCTTGGTCACAGAAGCGTAAAATTGCTTGAAGAATGATTGCTGGGAGAGAATATGATGAAAGTCACCGATGAGTTGGGGTTTACTTATGAATGACCCAGGAATTCTTAATTGTCAATTAACTTAATAACGTTGATAAGAAGAAATGTTAGAATATCAGCATGTCGGATTTTCGATGTCCCAAATCGGAGTCAATACTTAAATTATTTTATTTTTTGATTCAAAATTAGCACTTAATAATCTGATGAAAAGTTTTGGCACAAAGTTATGACACTTCTAGTGTCCTTTTCCCCTTCAAAATGTCAAAATACATTTGGCTATTTGTGTTTTTACTTTGAGGAAACTATACAGCTCAAGTTGCTATTACTTGTATTAGATGCTAACTCCTCCATAAATGAGCAACTACTAGCCTCTAAGGATTCATGACTTACCAACCAGCCAAGAAAGGTTGAGATTTTACCGATGCCCAAAAAACGACCCTTGATAAAAGCATGATCTTGGACTTTTGTGAACTTTGTTCGTAGAACTGCATTCATAAAACAACAGTGAGAAAGAAAATTAGGCAAAGGAAATGACAGGTAGAAGATGAAATAAGTGATGCATTCCATATCCTAGTACCGACCCTGATGGCAGTGGCAAAGAACTACTAAGCTAGAATTGCTTGACCTGTAAGTGTAAGAAGAAAAAAACTGTAACACTGTCAGGGGAACTCAGTCAGGAAAACAGTACCCTCTTCCGAATCATATTCTTTCTTTTGTAAGGCATCCTCCCAGGGCTTCCACTGACGTATCTACAGAAATCGCAAGGAAAGGTGAAGAAAGGCATAGTTGCAGGAGGCATAACCATGTCGGGCCAAGGTTTCCCAAAGATTGATAAGAGAAATGATAAATGGGCATTACACCTTTGCGCCGGCAAACAGAATTGTGAGTGCAGACATAGTCACGTGCACGATTGCTAGCACAAAGATAAAGATATGTAGATGGTGGAGTGCTGTGGCAGATAACAATGGGACCTTCCCCTGCAATGTCAATTAAAGGCACAACAGTTAGAATTTTTCCACTGAGTTCTGGCATGGTAATGTTACAGGGAGTGGAAAATTGTATAGGCAAAATCTCGTCAGTGATGCTCAACGCTATTACTGTTGTTTGTTTGAGATAATGCAATTAAGGCAGTACTTCGGTAGTTATCATAAATTTGGAACTTCAAACGGTTCAGAATACTTGCGGAATGCAGAGAAGAGCCAGGAAGTTGTGTGGTTTTTTCCAGACATTGGTGTCAGGTTCAGGTACAACTAGTGGCTTGAGCCTGATCATAATTTGGATCACGGATCTCAAAGGTCCTCATCCTGAACATGGGTACAGGAGTGAAGCTAAGCTGAACACCAGATATAATGAGGGTCGTTCTACTATGGTAGTGTCTGATGGGAAGAGACTGGACACGATAGAGAAGAAGCAACAAAATTGATATCAGCAGGAAGAGGAGACCTGTTGAGCACAGTGATCAGTGGAGGCAGATGCTTCAGCGAGAAGTCGGCGTGCATTCCCAGAAGTGAAGGAAGAGAAGGAGGTCTGGAAGTGGGTAGTACTAGTATCATCTTCTTTCTTGCAGGGAAGCCACATGCTGGACGAGTGCTGGGATATGCAAATCGTGCTTATCCTACTTTGGAACACCGTGAGGAGCAGTGATATAAACCCCAGCAGCATCAACTCTGCACCATCACAAACACAACCATCCCCAGTTTATACCCAAACTAGCTAGCTGGTGGACTTTCCCCATAAACATACAGTGAGGAGGGTGGAAGAAACCTTCTTTGATCTTTAGCAAGGCTTCAAAAAGAGGCTTCTGTTTATTTTTCTTCAGATACTGTGTGCCAGAGGAATTAAGAGTCATCAAAAATCAAATCAAAGGTGGTTATCAGCAAAGCAACCACTTGTAACTGGAAATAGAAGAAAAAGATTACAAACGTAAGTAAGGGATGATGATTGAGTTCATGCCTTGCCGGTGTAGTGAAGAAGGCGCTCAACAGTAAGGGAAATAGTAACTATCACACTGCACACCACCGCCACCACCCACGTCGGCGTGTACTCCAAATTCGTCTCCTCTCCGCCACTGCCACCCGCCATCTTTGTCTCTGTCCCCTGCTCTGATATCTCTCTCTGCGTCTATCTATTCATTCATGTCCGCCGTTCACACCACCGGAGTCCCAAGAAAGAAAAGAGAAGTGGTGGTGGGGCAGAGGCGAGTTGCTTCAATCAATTATCGGATCATAATTTAAAATTGGGGTGGTGGAGCTGGCGTAAACGACTTTGACCTGTCCTTGTCTCACGACGGCCTTTTAGCATTTTAAGTCAAAGTCACGCTGATTAATATATTGTAGTTATACTATGCCAAAAGCTGCGTGTACAACGCACGACTAGTGCCCTGTCTTTGTTTTTTCTTCGCATGTTTTGCTTATAGTTGGTTTGTTATGAGGAATATCTATTGGGGAGTGCAACCTTCTTCTTCGTTGAACTATCGCCAGAGTAATATTGGATATTAAATTGAGCAACCAGCTTGACGGGGTACACAACCAATATTTTGTGTCCTTTCAACGTGAGCCGAATTGGGACTTTGGTATTCGTTGCCGGTCCATGCCATCTCATGCTGCACTCATGCATGAGAGAGATTCACATCTCCATTCCTTCTGTCTTCCAATTTGACGGCCCACGGATCATATCATGTCTTTGGTAATTATGGGTGGTACTAAAATTATTTAGTTACTGTTTGGTCAATCACCCACATATAAATTTGACAAATATTATTTTTATATAAGCCGGCATTTGGAGACATTTAAATCAATTAGTCGTGTTATTTTTAGGTACTTCCCATTTATGTTAGTCTACTTCATATGAACCGTTAGATCATATGGGTCTCAAATTTTAACGACATATAGTTCTCACAAAAGAGAGTATCTAACAATTTTCTCAAGTAGTTCTATAGTCAATGTCGGATAGGAGACCTTGATGAACCACCCATAAAAGAAAATTGATATAAAATAGGCGGAAGGGAGAGAAAACACATGAAGAAACAGTCTGCGACCCTACTATTGATAAGCTTGTCGTCGATCATTGTAACTCTTTATGTGGGTCTCAGTGCCTTCTTGACATGTAATTGATTGATGGTGAACAAACAATTCATAACTCCTTCATTTGAAACACACGAGAATAAGTGACAACAGAAATAAATAACAAGAGCAAATAGGATGGGGGACCAAGATCCCAGTTTTGATTGCACATCCTTCTTTCCAGTATGCACTGCAACCCAGTTGGCACATTCGTGAACCTCACTAAGGAATCGTATATATGGAACAAATTCTTCTCAGCGTTAATCTCTTGACAGGACATTTTTTATGCTCCCAGTTGCATCACAAAGGGAAATTGATGATGTCAGTAAAAACAACTTGAGCAACCATCCCTATGTGCCCATTGGCCCAACATTTTTGCTTCGCAAGCATCGACTCAGCTTGGATCATCAAGCCTCTGGCATCCTACAAGCTGAACTTTCAGCATCTCTAGCCACAACACCTACTGCAGCAAAGCTTTGTCCCTTCAATAAAGGGGGCATCACAATCAGTTTTTTCCAAGACACCTAAACTTGATCTAGCAAAATATGGAAGTGGGACCCAAATCTTTATTAAAGTAGACAATTCGACTATGAAAGACAGGACATTTGGAAGCTTTGGGGCTGTTTGGTAACATGCCAAACAGTACTCGATTTTGATTTTTTGTTATCGGAAGTAATTTTGGAACAGAATCATGTCTGGTAAAATTTGTATTTCCGAGAACAGATTTGGAGTAAAATCAAGAATAAAAAAAAAATTGATTTTTGTTTCGGGAAAAATTTGAGAATCAAAACCAACTCTTCTTCTTCTCCCTTCCGCCATCCTGCAACTGCCGTCCACCACTGCCCATCGCCGTCCGCCGCCACTGGTCGTCGTTCGCCGGTTCGATGAGCTCACTTGAGGCTCGCTAGGCCAAGGCAAGGTTCGGTGAGCTCGCCAGAGGCAAGCCCAGCCATCGGTGAGGCTCAGCCTTGCCGATGGTCAAGGCGGTGCCTTGCCCAACCCTGGCGACCGGCGAGGCTCGGCTGATGAGAGACGGCCTCGGCGAGGGCCGACGACGCTTCGATGAGGTCGCCGGCCCTCGTCGAGTCGTCGCCGGTTCGGCGACCGGTCACAAGAAGAAGAAGAAGAAGAATATGAGAAAAAGGAAAAAAGAAAAAAAAAAAGTAAAAAAAATATTTAAAAATTAAAAGAAATTGATTTGGAACAGAATCAATGAGCACGGTACCAAACACAATTCTATTTCAAAATCAGAAATTTTGAACAATTACCAAACGCATTCTTTTACTCAGAATCAGTTTCCGGGAATATAATAAAAAAGAATCATTTCTGATTAGAATTTGTTCCTGGGATTAGAATCGTTACCGAACGCGCCCTTTATGTCCTTTGCCAGAGGAGGTACTTCGGACAACTTTATGGCGTAATCCGTCGTCGGATTTGAACGCCATTTTCACAGTTATATAGGGCACGGTGTTTTGTGAAATTTTGGAATTATTAATCTCGGTAATTTTGGAATATTAAGAATTTGTGGTAAACATATGATACTTGGGATTTTGTTGCTCTCAGTAGATGGAAAGTCAATATTTATGTTGTTTTTCGTGAAAAGAGTTGGTCTACTTTTGGCATGTTGAAGCACTTTGAAATGAAAATACTACTGTGTCTTGTAGTTTCTGAAATTAAATTGAATTCTGACAAATTATTTTTACGTGTAGAAATGATTTTATTGACAAAAATGATTGCTGTTCCACTATCCATCATAAAAAAAATATCGAAAAGTGAATTTGCAACTTGTGGTGTCATAGATAACTTATTTTTGTTTTGGCAATTCGATATTTACCTTTTCCTTTTTATTGGCTTTACTTTTATATCTAACAGTAATGTATGTACAAAGACACTTATTCTACATTTATATCCGCTTTAAATGTTGCATTAAAAAAAAAGAAGTTACACTTGTGCTCTCAAGCGTAGAGTAGCGATAAGATCAATCACTTCCTCTAAAATATAAATATACAAAATAGATTCCAATAATAGGTTAGACTCTGTATTTTTGCGAACAAAGTATCCCTTTTATTGAAGAAAATATTCACCAAGCAAGCAAGAGGATAGTGAATTACCAATTAGGACATGTTTGGTAACGATTCTGTTCCCGGGAACAGATTCTGATTAGAAATGATTCTTTTCTATTTTGTTCCCGGGAACAATTTCTAAGCATTTTAAGCCGTTTGGTAACGTCCAAAATTTCGATTCCGGAATAAAATTGTGTTTGGTACCGTGCTTTTTGATTCTTTTCCAAATGAATTTCTTTTAATTTTTAAATAATTTTTTTACATTTTTACATTTTCTTTTCTTTTCCTTTTTCTCCTATTCTTCTTCTTCTTTTGGCCAAAGATCTCACTGGAGCGTTGCCAGCCCTCGTCGACCGAGCCTTGCCGGGGCTGGGCGAGGTCTGCTTGGCCACCGGCGAGGCTAGGCGTCATGAGGCTTGCCCAGCCTCGTTAGTGGCCAGGCGAGCCTCGCTAGGGCTAGGCGAGGCTCGCCTGGCCATCGGTGGGGCTGGGCGAGCCTCGCCGGACCTCGCTCTGGCCTAGCGAGCCTTCGGCAAGCTCGCCGGACCGTTTGCCGACAACCGGCGGCGGCGGACGGTTGCGAACAGCAACCACGGGATGGCGGTCGATGAAGAAGAAGAAAAGAGAAGAAGAGGAGAAAAGGGAAGAAGAAGAGTTGGTTTTGATTCTTAGATTTGTTCTCGAAATAAGAATTAACTTTTTTTTTATTCTTGATTCTACTTCAAATCTATTTCCAGGAACAAAAATTTTACCAAACGTGATTTTATTCCCAAACTGCTCCCGAAAATAAAAAATCAGAATAAGTTACTATTGGGATGATTACGAAACAGAGGCTTAGGTTTCAATTAGTACATGTAGATTCATTGCAGTGAAATTCACGAGTGAAGTACCAGCTATAAGAAACACGCAACTAACTTGGCGAAGCTCGGTGAGGATCAATGCATTCTTGCACCATTATCCAAGGCCCTTAGCATTAGGGGTGTCATTGTACTGTTGTTCAGCTCAAGTTAAAGATTTAACCAATGCAACCCAGTGATTGAGCTTCTCACCATCAGATAGAAAGCTTTATGGTCAAATAGTGCATGTGAACTTCTCACTATTCATAAGTTCATTTGATTTCACGCGTGCAGGGTTACGTGTGCAATGGCGTCATGTGCAAGTTTGCTAAGATAGTTGTAGAAAAACTTCAAGAGAATTTTGACGAACTATTGTAGCCCTAAATTCCCAAAGCTTCCTCAAGTTTCAAAAAATGCTAAGAACAAGATCGAACATGTTTATCCCCTGTTACAAGCCAAGGATGTCAATGAAAGTATTATGGTATTTACATAAAGGGATGTCAGCCCAGTTATTCGAATGGAATAAAAATGTCCGTAAAAACTGTCCACCCCACATCATAAATTATTAAAGCAAGTTACGGTCTGCACAACTTGCTTCTAAGCAAATTTTCTACCACTCCACTCCCTCATAATATGTCTCAAACGGTTCAACAGAACCAACACTGAAGCAACTCCAGAAGAAGAATCATCATATATCTTGAACCATTTAATATCTTTTTCAGACGAGAGATGCAGGAAACAAACACAAAATCAACACCCCAAAATCAAAGTAAATGCCAAACGGTATCTTGCTAACATGTAATCCTTTTTATCTTCTTGGTATTCACTGACATGTTACATACAGAAGATCAATAGTCATCACCTCTGGATATGACCTCCTTGCAAGTTGGCCGGAGTAGGATGGTATGCTCAAACTGAGAGACATAGCTTCCCTTCACGTCACAAAGAGGTGGACAAGGCTGCATGTGAACAAAATCCAATATTTATACACCAGTGCATCATCTTGTCTAGTGAAGGGCATGTAAGAAATTGGCCCAATGGTATGTCATCTAAAAACTCAATAAAAAACAAATTAAATCAATTTCACCTGCACAATTCCAGCATCACATAAGTTCTTCAATGCCATAAGATATTTGGTCTCACCCAACCGGTCTAAATAACGTCTGCAAAATGCTAAGGTGGAGAAGTTCTTATTAATTGTTGCTAAGAGTTGCTTTGCTCTGGGCAGCCTCAACGGGATGTGGCCAACATCAAAATTTTTCATGTAATGGCTGCACTCCAAGTCTTCTCTTACATATCCCTTTCCTGCAAAAGAACAAAGTTACCCCTAACAGGACATTGACACAAACTTATAATAAACCAACATTAAATGCAAAGGCGATTACCTGTCGAACCAAAGGTTTCAATAGCGAAAAATTCACCCTCTTCCATTTTTGTCTGCTCACCTCCCTTCACAATGGGCACAGATTTTCCAGCATGGATTTGATAGGGCCCGATGCTATGTCCATTTAAGTTCCGGATGCTCTTAACTGCAACAAGTCATGCAATAATCCAAATATTAGGAAAGTATTTGTTCCTAAGTCTATAACTTAAATCTTAAAATTAAGTTCCTGTGCTAATGCCAAGGCAACAAGTTAGATCAAAATCGAATAATATACAGAGCAGAAGCAAAAGCCTTGAGAAAAATGCTTTTAGTGATGAGACATCAAGGCAACTATGAAAACCGACTTTACAAAGTCTACTGAAGTGATTTGAAAATAAATGTACAGAGTAATAAGAAAGGTGGGATGAAGCATCAATATTAGCTATCAAATCATATAGATGATCAAGAAATTTCACACTTCAGTCAGTTTTGAGAATTGAAGGGTCCATAGAGATTACATCCATGGCATTGAGAGAATTTAATGAAGTGCAGACATGAATAATTGGAATTGCACTTACAATCAACAAATAATTTCTTAAACTGCAATGACCACATACTTAAAGAGGAACTAATGTGGGCAAGGCATCCGAATAAGCAAAAGCAATAAGGGCAATTAAGACAAAGATGTCTCTAGAGAAGCAGGACAAGAAAAGAAGAGTAAGAATGGAGCTCCAGCAGATCAGAAAAAAGAAGAAATGGAGTTCAGATCCTCATAACAAGAATTCTTGCATGACGAAAAAACAGAAAAAGTCACTTTAAGGAACTGCAGAAATGAGAAGACCATAACTGGCTTTTTAAGGCATACTTGGAAATATAACATAAAGCTTTATCAGTGTATTTGTCAATATATTCCACAAGATAGGATGAAAACAAAATCAAATAATGCCAAACTCACACCTTAGAGGAACATATGCACCAAAACAGTGACATATTACCACCACAAGCAACGAATTTAGGGGTCCAATTCTGCAATGATCTCACTATATTCGACTTTAAACTCAATTGCAATTTTTTTACAATTCCCCACATACATAAGCAGAAGTTGACCAATTAACTGTGTAAACAATGCCTAAGAGTCCCTCAATGGACATAACACCAGTTATGCTTAAAAAAGTGTAGTTGTAATTAGCCTAGCAAAGTAAACCACTTTGTTACTTTCCAGTTTTCCTAATTAACGTCTGCCATCACATTCTTAAATAATGCACCACCCAAAGCAATAGGAGCATTAGTGATATAGTGATGCTTCATATATTGACAGAAGAACGTACTGCTAAACCTAAACAAACCAAAAAAGAAGAGTTAAGAGGATAAACCATTGTAAAAACATCTTAGCTGCCAGAGAAGACCAAAGTACAATCGAGTTAACATCACACAAATCAACTCCTCCAGATACACTACCAAGCCAACCAAATTAACACACATCATTCATGGCAATGGAAGAACTGCATTTAACTACGCAACTACCTGAGTAAGGGAGGTACCTTGAAAAGTCTTTCCATTAATTTCAACTTCGTATGACTCCATGACCTCTTGGATTGCAGCACCAACATCACAAAGACGAACGTCTATTCCAGATTCCTATAAAACCATAGGTTATGATCGACATGTCTAGATCTTGAAGAGAGATGATGAATCCATCTCATGCAATGAAATTCTGCCCGATGCTTCCTATGGATTAGGAAGTAAAAATGCCAAAAAAATATTATCCTTTAAACACAGCCAGGTACAGCAATAACTCTCTCACCATCACACTCCTTTCTAGAGCTGAGAAAAGTGAGTAAAAACAAAACTTGATCTATGATGAATCAACAAAAGCAATATGGAACCATGCAATATGTCATGGATTCAATTCACATATCTAATGAGACTCTGGTCCAGGAAGTGTGAAATACCTTAATACCAGCATTCGTTGCTTCCCGTGAGGCTTCAAGCAGAGGATCAAACATGGGATTAAAGGCCACTGTAAATGCACAGTCGACTATAAGCCCTGCAAATTGAGTAGACTTTTGAGATGAGATCAGTAAGGCAAGGTACTGATACAAGTCATGCAAAAATGAATTAAGATATAAGCAGCAAGCGAAAAGAAGTTTCGCTAAACAAACTCAGTAAAATTACCATCAATATGAGTCCCAAAGTCCAACTTCATCACATCATCATACTGAAGCACAGTCTTATCTCCTGTATTTGGAGTCCAGTGAGCAGCAACCCTAAAAAAGAGAGGAAGTGAGAAAGAAGACACATCCAACAAAATCAAGTAAAGTTGAACACAAAAGCCATCACTATACCAATTTAAAGAGCATCCTGTAGGAAAAGCAATCCCTGCTTGCAAACCATTTTCAGATATTAGCTTACGAACCATGTTCTCTAAGGTCTCACATAAGTCGGTCATTAGCATTCCGGGTTTCAAAATTTCCCTGATGTACTTCCTAACCTGCTTAGAAAGAAATCAAGCCAAAGTCAAGAATAATAAGAAAGTTCATAGCAAAAGTGGTCGATATGTTTTGCCCTTCACCATACACAGTCTCATATGCATTTTGAGCAGCAATATGAGCATAAGTAGACAGAGATTGCAACCTGTCGATGAACCTCTGCTGCTCGTCGAACTGAATTATATATTGGTTTTTGAAGGCGCTCCAATTCCCTCTTCTCTTCAGACGTCACCCTCCATAAATTACTATAAATGAATTGAAATTTCAGCACATAGGATTTTAGAAGTTAGTAATACCTAGAAAAGCTACGTGATTGAGCTAGAGGGAAGACTGGCATGAAATCTTTCTCTATATGTCTGTGTGTCTATCCATATGTATTTTTCACATAACCATATAGAATTGAAAAAAGTAAAAAGAACTTCTGATGGTGACTAGTGGCTCTTGCATTAGAATTATATAAAATGCTTAAATGGCTTTATAAGAGTTAATATCTTGTCAATACTTGAGCTCCTCATGAAAATGATCATGAAAGAAACTTAGATCACATCCAAAGAAAAAGCTAAAAGCCCAGCCAACACATATTATTGATGACTGAAACTTGAGGGCAAAAAGAAGTAATGTGGCACAGTGGAAATATAGAAAGATCAGAGACAATGGCATAGGTTATTCTCTATACCGTCTACCATCAACAAATCATCATAGAATAGAGTAGTGAATTTATATAGGTGAATGCAAAAGATGAAGATGTGCATCAATTTCAGACTTCAGGCCCATGGCGAACCGTTTCAAGAGCTAGCAATTCATGTTCTCATGTCATCACCATGACATGTCAATTTAAGATGGTTATACTTTATTTGTTTGAGCCCACAACGACACATTAATCATTTCACATTTTTGAAGCCCCCATCATGACACATCTACTAACAAGCAAGAAGCAACACAGAAGGCCATGTATAACACATTTGACAAATGATTTTCTACGTAAGTACTAAAAAAATGTGTCACAAATTAAAAATGTTCAAAGACATCTTTGAGCATCTATAAAAGAAGAGTATATAGAAAGGCCATCACCACAACATCATCCTTTTAGAAAGCACTACAAGTACATAAAAAAAAATCCCTTTCCCAGTGCCAAGGTAGATTAAAGAAAATGGACCAAAAATATGATGCAGGACGATGAGTCCCACAACAAAGAATAAACCTTCAGGTTTCACACACAAAGCTTCCTAAGCATCACTTCAATAAGTTTTGTCCCTCGAGTCGAAAGAAGTTCAGTTAGGGCATATTTCAAGTAAAACTCCTGACCAAACTTCTTGTGATAATAAAACTAGTATGGTATCATGAAACCAATATTTTCAACTATGTTTGCTTGATCTTCAGAGCCACTTTGAACTGGTGCTTCCTTGTTTTCCCCAACATGCACCCTCACTGAACATTGACAAGCAACACGACTGAAATCTCCAAACCAGAAGCACTAACTTTCAAGCCATCGTTGACCCATTCATATTTTATCTCTTTCGTGCATTCAACAACATCATTTCACTCAAGATTTTCCTTCTCAAGTTCAGACTCTTCTAATACTTGAAAATTTTGAACACCTCTAATACTTTCATCTTGTGGAGGGACTTGATTGACAGTTGTCTCCCTTGGTTGCACTCCCAGGGCAATAGACTTCTTTATTTGCACAAAGAATTTATCAATCTAGCTGTTTGTTGCTTAAAACGGCATCCATGATCTTGTGCATAGTGTCCAACTTGGATGTCAACTCACCAACCTCGGAATTCAACTCAAAGTCGGTCACTATTGTGGGAGGAAGTGTAGAAGCCTTCCCTCTGATACCATAAATGATGTAGGACAGCAAGATCGACATCAAAGAATAAATCTTTAGGCTTCACACCTGAAGCTTCCTAAGCATCATACCTAGAGTTTCTTAAGCAGCACACCTAGGAGAAGAATTGCATCACACACTCCCAAAGTATATACTTGCAAAAACTCTATTACAAAGTTACAACAATATTAACAGACTCTCTACAGTTCTACTCCAAGTTGAAAAAGGAAAACTCTAAAAAATGTAAGACTGCTAATTTATCTATAAGTAGAAACATAATAGCTGCATCAAAATACTCCATCTAAAGACCTGAACCCATTGTGTATCTCTCTCTCTCTCTCTCTCATGCCCAAACACACAATTTCATACTTTGTGATACCATTTCTTAAGAAACCTTACTCTTTGCTGTTGACAAAGAGAGCTTTGGACCACTATTAAAGTGCAAAAAGATGATGATTTGCTCTTTCCTAGAGGAATAGGTGGCCAAGTTAAACACAGATCGACTGGCCTTGCAGAATGATAAAATCAGAGTCCCAAGACTGACTAAAAACAGGCGAGGGACATGGCTGATAAAGTTCTGGGGGTCACCAGGAATTCAATCAAGCATAGTTGTGGTCCAGGTATTGGTTTGAGCAGCACTCCGAGACTATGCTCTTTGGTCACCTCCACCTTCCTACTTCAATTGGAAGTGTCCCATTCTGAGACTCTAGTTTCTAATGATAAAAAAATTTCTCTCAACAATAGACGGAAGAGAACAAAGTAAAGAAAGGTTTCCAATTGACAATACAAAGTTCTTGCGGAACCTCACCTGGTATCGATCGTAAGTTTAAGAAATCTCCTAGACACGCTTAATGCAGCTACAACAAGTAATTGACAGAAGATTCTGGCCACTAGAAGGGCAGGAAGGAAACTATATAATAGTCCATCCAACCAATAGACTCCACAACAATTACAGATAAAAAGCACGATAAGTCAGGAACTCACTCATCCTTGTACTGTTGAATTTCACCCTCTGGAAACTCCCCAGATGGAAAAAGTTCAGCAACAGGAATTGAGGGCGGATTAGTCTGCTGGGGCACTTCTTTCTTTTTCCTAAGAGCCAAACAACAGGTTTAAAATTCTCAAACTGCACTCATTGGGAGGGAAGGGTAGGGGATGAGGTAGAAAGAGTATTACTTGCTTTTATTCTTTTTCTTTTTCTTCTTGGTGACTTCTCCTGTAGGAAAACCGAACCAAATTAAGTCACGATCGATGCAGACCAAAAGGAAAAAAAGACAACGACCTAATCTAGATGCAGCAGGCAGGAAATGTCCACTAATCCCCAATAAGTACAACTAGAGAAAACGCGGCCGAGGCGCTCTCCAAAGAGAAGGGTTATTGGTAGCGCAAGAAAAGAGAGCGGAGGACCATTATCCTTGCCGTCGTCGGCATCGGTTTGCAGCGCGTCAAGGCGCTCGGTAGCCTCCTCTACGCCATTTTCTTCGGCAGGAACCGCTGCCACGGGCACTTTCTCCTCCTCCATCGACAAATGACCTGAAATCGCAGACGAGGGCGCGACGTATAAAACACTTGGAATGGTTTTAGCAAATGTCGAGCAAACAGAAGGTAATATAGGATAGCGCCGCCCCCTCCAAAAAAAAAAGGCCCATTGCTAACTCGTCGTCCATCAACGCGTAACGAGTGGAGTGCGGAAGAGCAAGACGGAAACGGTCAGAAGCAGGAAAAACAAACGATCAAAGTTCGTCATCCGCATTAGCAAGTTCGACGTAACCCTAAATATACATCGAAAGATTGACAGATGGATATACGGAAAAGCGATCTAAGACCAAGAGCGTAAGGAGGAGGAGGAGGAGGAGGAGGAGGAGATGATGATGACGGCGACGACGACGACCTTCAACTCCGTTCCCGAATTCGGGGCGTTTGAATTGAATCCCTCTCCCTCTCTCGCCCTCTGTCTCGCGTGCTGTACGTGCAACTGCTCGCCTTCAGCGCCGACCAGACAACCCCCTTCAACACGAACCCAAAAATTTATACGAGAAATACGACGCGGCTCTCCCCTCCGCCCCTTCTCTTCTTGGTTTTAAGGGCGAGCCGTTTTTTTTTTTTTTTTTTTCTCGAATAAGGATCTAAGTGATTATATAAATATTAAAAAATATCATTTAGTAATTATAACTATTTCAAATAAAAGCCTAATTTCACCAACTTACTAGTAAAAAAACAATTCCAATCAATCAATAATATTTTTGTCCAAACACAATTTAAAATTAAATTTAATTATATTAAAACTTAAAAAGGAATTTTTTTTTTTAAAAAAAGAAGGGGAACACACAGGCAGGCTCCCACTTGCCTATGAGTGCCACCCCCATCGTCGGTGGGGCAGCAACAACAGCTTGCGGGTCGTCGACATTTGGGTGAGGGCTTGCAACCCTTGTCGACTAGAGGCAAGGACTCACCCAATCTTAGGAGAGGGTCATCGCCCTTGCTCAAGCACTGGTGAGCTTGTCGGTTGTTGCCATCGCCCCATCGGTGATGGGGTAGTGGCCATAGGCGAGAGAGAGCGCTTAGGCCTGTGTTTTCCCTTCTTCTTAAGTTTTAATTTTAGTTTTTTTTTTACGAAATAATAAAGAAAGTAAGGAAAAATTTAAAAGATGAAATTATTTTTCATAGCTAGTAAAAAACAATTCCAATCAATCAATAATATTTTTGTTGCTAGGCCTTATAAAGAAAGGAAAAAAATAAAAAAAATAATTTAAAAATTAAAAGAAAATAATTTGGAGTAGAAATTTTGAAAGACTGATCTAAACATAATTCTATTCCGAATCATAAATTTTGGGGTGCGCGTGACAAAATTTCTGGAATGTAAATTGATTTCGGCAAAAAAAATTGAGAAGTTAAAAATTTTAGGCTTCGATTTATTTTTCAAATCTATTTCGGAATGAAACTGCTTACAAAATAGAAAAATCAAATCAAGTTATTAAACGGATTTTTGTCCAAACCTATTCCTAATGTAAAATAGAGAAATAAAGAAGTAGAAATTTTATTATGTGCGCCGCAAACGATTTAAAATTTTTAGAAATTATTCTTGGAAACGGAATAAAAAAAGAATTGATTTCTGAGAAATAAACTGCCATTGAACCAAAACGATGCCTTGTCGTTTTCATGTTAAAGAAAAAGAGTTCGAAAAGTAAAGAAAAGAAGATGAAATTCGATGGAAGAGGCGACAGTGCAAAGGCAGCGCCTTTGCTTTGCCCTCGCGCGGTGGTAGCCACTCGCGACCAGAGTGGGAGGACGAGCCAAGGCCCTCACCTTGTAACAACTGCTGCTTCGTGTAAACCCGTGCGAAGATTCCTGAACCCTCGACGACGTCAACGATCTCTCTACTGTCCTTCTTATTTCCTTCTCTTTTAATTTCAGTCTATATAATAAAATTAGAACGACCTCTTCGAATAGAGTGGAGAGTGATTCGAGGGATATCTATATGAGGGTGACACTGCCCAGGCCAGGTCGGTGCTGTTGCGTTCGTGTTGCTTCAAAGGGTACCCCTTAAGTAGAGACCGGTTTCAGCTCTTTCGTTCCTCCCCCGCGAAGTTCCGGGCTGCCATCGGAGCAGAGGCTCGGACTGACTGCTGATGTGGTGAAATGGAGAGGCTGAAGTCGATGGTGCCCGACACTCTCAAGGCGGTGGTGGGTGCAAGCAGCGCCGATGATATTCTCTCCACCTCCTCTTCTCTTCTCCACTTCTTTCTTGCCCTGCCCGAGTTTCAGCTGGTCCTTTCCTTTTCCTTTTCCTTTTCCCTCTCCATTAAATATGCTTTGTACCTCTTTCTTTAGCTGTCATACTGAGCTTGATTAGGATCGTTTGTTAGATGGTACGGGACTTGGTGGATCCTGAGAGGTGTGTTTGTGGTAAGAACAAGGATGCTGCACTGGATGCAAAGCAAAAGGGCAATCGCTGCTTCTCCAGTGCAGACTTCTCCGGGGCATTAGCCTTCTATTCCCAAGTAACGTTAACCTTCATGTTCCTCTAGCGTGCCTTTGTGCTTTCCTTATTATGCCACTTCACTTTCGCTTCCCTCCTCCTTATTGATAGGCGCTCATTGTTGCTCCCTTTGATGCTCGCGACAAGGACAAAAATCTCGTCTCTGTTTTATATGTGAATCGCGCGGTCGCATTGTATGTAAGTTCTTGTGCTGTTCGCCCTCATTTTATGCCTTTTCTATATATTATATTGCCCATGGCAGTTTCTTTGTCCTGAAACCCATATCTTTTACTTTTGGGGCTTTACAGTATTTTCAACCAGGTTATACCAAAGGAAGTTTCTTGATTTTGTATGCATCTTGGTGATTATCTTTTGGATTTGTAGTGAGATAATGTGGCTGATGCTGGACTAAGGCTTGGCCCTTAAAGCTCAATTTCAAACTTCTCTCTTCTTGTCTCATTGCTATTTCCTCTTTTTACAGAAACTCGGCTTTAAAATAGAGTGTCTTCGAGACTGTAACAGGGCGCTTCAAATTTCCCCAGGATATGCGAAGGTATATGAAGCTATGACTCCAATTGCAATATCCTTCTACTGTTAAAACGGTGATTGGAATTTGCATCATAGACTATGTACGTGGCATATTTTTTGTCTTGCATCTGTGACGTCATCTATGGTGAGTGTGGTCTTGCCAGAACCAAGCTGGTGATAACCACTCCTCACACTGAGAGGTGCGAAGGTCATATAGCCATGGTCGGTGGTTGCTTAGGTGGCGACGTCCCTACACAAGCACTCTCTCAGCATAGTCAATTGTGTTAATGCGAAGGGACTTCATTGTGAAATCATACAAAGTAGAAGAGTTGATTGCACCAAAAACAGTTCAAAGAACAAGCTGCACAAATAGCAGGAGTAAGAGAATAAAAGAGAACTGTCCCTTCATGTTACATGAAAGTCTCTTTTATTCTATAGAAATAGTAGCGGTTTGACTTAAGCGAACTTTGGCTGGATTTGACTTTTGAAATTGTTTCAATTTACATGAGCCAGAGATGAGTTGAGCTCAAGTATGCTGAGTTTCTCTTGATTGAAGCTCTAATTCAAAAAGATGCTTTGGTTTGAGCTCAAATCTTACTTTAAGCATTGACTTATTTAATTCAACTCAAATTCAGTTACTAAACTATGCCACCAAAAAATTTCAGAGGACGCCGACCCTTATTGTGCCTTCTTCTTGCTTTCTATGGTCTGGTTAGCTTGCCATACTTGATTTTCTGAAAATAGTTAATTTCTGCTGCAGGCATGGTATTGGAGGGGTAAGATCAATGCTTCTTCAGAAAATTATGAAGATGCAATGGCAGACTTGCATGTAGCAAATTTGATGGAGACATCATCGGGTGGCAAGAGACAGATTGAAGGTGAGATGAAGTTACTTCAGGTCCAGTTCACAAGGACATCTGGTTCATTAACTCAGCATGATGAGAACATCTTCAAAATTTCAGGTGTGAGATTATTCTTTGTTGTCCATGCATAATATAACGTGGAGGTGAATTCTTGTTGCTGCCTTTCTAGTGAGACTTGTTTCTGCAGCTATGTGAATGATGTCAGAGTTCCTTGTTTGTTTTCTGCTGTTTCTTAATATGATTTTAACATTTATATTAATATGGGAGAACTACTGATCTATGTGCTAAATATTTACCACGTGAAAACTTTGCTTGATGGAGATTATTTAGAGGGAAATGTAATAATCTATATTAGGATGGGAAAAAGAAGAAAAGAGTTAGTCAGAGCAAGGAAAAGGTATCATGACCTTAATGCTCTTCTATGTCATCAGAACTGGAAAAAAAAAGAGAAGGTTTGACTTGGGAAATAATGACATATCTATTACCAGCACCCCCTACTCTGGAAATCCATCCTATTCATATGGATTCGGAGGGATTTAAGAACCACATATTTGCTATTAAGGCAAAAGATGTATACCTCCTCATCCTTTTCTAACTTCTCCCTTAGTCCTTCTAAACAAGTTACTACATTGAAGCCTTTCTCGTTCTTCCTGATCTTTTGAACCAAACAAGCTGAATTTTGTGATCCTGCTGACGATGTTGGGAAGGGTTTTTTTGATTACATAGATTCATTTTTATCTCTTCCCACAAATATAACATCTTTGGAAGGCTTCTTCAGTTTTTAGTAGCTTTCTTCTATCATGTAATTGACATGTTTATTCCTTTGTTTGGTATCAAGGTTGCATCTTAAGCCTATGTGTCTCCCTTCTAGAGAGAAATTCTAGAATTTCATCAGCCAACTGTGCATAGAGGTGGCAGAAGTTGGTCACACTGGTGAAATCTATCTGACCTGGACTGATTCAATTCATACTCGTTTTGGCCTATGTTTGTTTGTTTGTTTGTTTTTTTTTTTTTTTTTTTGGTTAAATAGCTGATATTTCAAATTCTCAAAACCTTACATGATTGCTCCATTATGCATGAACTTGAGCCAACCTTATTTGATGCAAAACTCGAGGTTGTCCTACCAAAACTCGAAGAGTTGATTCAAGAAAGTGGTGAAATCCTGGAAAGAGACCAAAGCTGAAGGAAACTTTTATATTATGTACATACAATTTGTGATTGGTTATGCAAAATTTTCTTTGAACAAGGATACATGGCACTCCATAGTTCTTTAATACTTCTATCAGGTATTACGTTAAAATCATGATCAGGAAATGCGAATTAAAAATCTAAAAATTTCATATATTCGTTAGTGAAAGAGTGGAATTACAAAAAATGTAGGACCACAACCCACTGATCTAAAAGTTCAAGCTATTGAATGAAGGCATATGAATGCTCTATTATTGTTTAGACTGGGATTTGACCTAGGCTTAGAGCTTGACCTATTAGTTAGAAATTGGGTGGCAAATAAGGAGTTCGGCGATGAGATCCCCAGTTGCTCTTCCTCTCATGCTATGTGGATGTGGGACCATTAATCTAGAATAAGTAGCTATGAGATGAAGGCATGGTTCAATATTGAGGTGCCTACCAGAAACAAATTCTTCCATTCGAAAAGATTGTTCATTTCTTCAATTAGGATACATAAAGTTGATTTTGCCGGTCTTTGTCTTCTGTTGACTAAAATTTGGTCAGACTACTGGTATCCATTCTTCAGTTCCTTCATTACCTATGAGGGAGGATGAGTGAAAAGTCCAATGAGAAATTTTGGTCGACCTTTGTCCTTATTTTGGGATATAATTTTAAGTTGGGTTTTAGGAGGTGAATGTTTTCCTTGGTTAATATGCGAAGTTCCTTTTCTGGTCACTAGAGAAGATTGGATACCTTAATTGGATGGTGAGAACCTTGTTTTGCTGGTGATCTGTAAGTAATGCCTAATTCTCAATCATTCTCCTTGGTACTTGTTCCTTTGATAGATGTGCCGCACGAGGTAAAAGTGAAGTCCATTGTGATGCCACATAAAGGAAGGGGGATGGCTTCAACTGGTGAAATTCCTCCATCTTATTTGGTTCACAGTGAGGAACCTTACGCTGCGGTAAGGATTTTTAGCCTAGCTTGTCTCTGGTCTGTCTACTTTCACAGATTGAGTCCTAGAATGCCAAGTGTGACAGAATTTTTGTAGTTCTCTGTTGACACATGGAATGACATAAGCACATCGGTTTAAGGCATAAATTTACGTGTGAAAGATCAGCACCTGACTAACCTTTCAGGTGACCCAGTACTGATAAAAGTCACATTCCACGTACCATTAGCTTGTGGCGCACCATGACAAATTGCATTCCATGTACCATTAATGGAAGCAACTTATGACAGCAATTCTTTATTTTATGAGCTGGACTACTTAAAGCCCTTCTAGTGAACTAACTTGTAAGCCAGCTAGAATCCATCCATGTTAAATACTGTTGGCATGACTTAGCTGCCTTCCTTAGTATGAATCTATTTTCTGGTGAAAAGTATCGACTTGCTGATTTCCTTTGCCTTCTTTTAAGGATGCGTGAAGGTTGCGACAGAACCACATGTAAAAGGTTTAGGGCTTTAAAATTTTGAACTATGTGATTACCAAAAAACTATCGCATTTGTCTAATCCGAGCGATTCCCCACAGGGATTCTTGACCAGATTATAATAGTGATGATCTGAGGCAGGTCAGTGTTAATCATCTGCAGAACACATTTTATTACGAGGGTGCTCCCCTGCCATGCAGGTCATATTGAAGAATTGTCGAGACAGGTACTGTCACTATTGCTTCAATGAATTACCAGCGGATGTGGTACCCTGCTCTTTCTGTGCAATACCACGGTACTGCTCTGAGCATTGCCAGCTAAAAGCAGGAGGACATCAATCAAGAAACAACGTAGAAGAGGTTAGCCTTCATGTAGAAGTTCCTGCAGAGATTGAAAATCATATCAGAGAAGTTACTTCTGAAAATTGGGAGGAGAAAATTCCTGAGCACTTTCCAGAACACAGACAAGAATGCCTGGATGCAAACTGGCCAGCTGTTTTGCCACACGAGGTAGTTTTAGCTGGTCGAGTGGTAGTGAAGTCCCTGGTGCAAAGAAGAGACCTGGTGGAGATAAAAGCCTTGGTATCTTATGACAGTAATTAAATTATCTAGTTCCTGAACCTTTTTAAAGTTTCATAAGCTACATGAGCATCTCATGGATCTATTTAATTGCAGGATCTTTCTTATAGTTACACTGAATTGGCAGTAGAGGTTAAACTGGAACTGTGTATATACGCAATTGTATTACTCGTTTGTCTTCAACGCTCTCTCAGCCTTGACCTTCCAGTCAATCCTTATTTTGTATATCAGGTCTCTCTCTCTCTCTCTCTCTCTCTCTCTCTCTCTCTCTCTCTCTCTCAATCGAGAGGTACAGATTGGCATTTGTATCCGTGCAAGCATGAGTGGACATGGACAATGGCATGCATGAGCACATGCTGGGGTGCACTCTCACATGAGAAAGATGAATATTTTACTATTTTTCCTTCTTCACTCCTGCAACTAACACTCGTGTCCTTCAAGCTGCAGTTGAGAATTTTACTTCCATACATACAGTTCCGGTAGTTCTTTCTCATTATTGGTCAAGAAACAAAGATCTTATAGTTGCTCTTGTTTTGGTCGGAAGCCACATATCATACTTTTGGGTGTCTATTCAACTTGTTCAGGCACTGTCAATACGTCCTTTGATTTGCCACAGCTTGTCCATTCACCTATACCAAGTATATTTGATTATTCTTGTTTCATAAGAAGGATATGCGGCTGCAAATTTAAGAAGTGTATTATTCTACTGTAAAATGCTATTTTTAATTGATTACTTCAATTGGTAAGAATCTGTCACTCTTATCACCATTATTCTCAATCTTTTGATAGCTACTATTATGAATTTTGTTTTCCTTAATGGACAAGATAAAGATTCCGAGGTTGTTCGTATTTACCTTTATCTAGTCACTAATGCTTCACACCCATTCTTATCAATGCAGATTATCATCATTATGTGTCAAATAAGGCTTAATTCTATGGCTATCATCCGGATGAAATCTAGTGATCCGAATGCTCCGCAAGATCCTCATAGAAAACTTTCATCCAATGAAGCTGCTTCAGCTAGTACAATAGAACAGGTTTCTCCTGATAGTATGCTCTTTAATCAAGCCTTAGCATTTCTGATGGAATATCACCGAGGTCCTTTTGCTGTTCTTTTTTTTGGCTATTTAGAAATGTATCTACCATTATCGAAAATGTCCAAGCAGAATTGTCACTTTTCCTGCGACAAAGGAAGAAAGTCTTTCTAATCTTTTGTGGTCTGTTTTGGTGATTATTATCTAGGTCAGCGTTGGTCAAGCTATTTATGCCGTTGGCAGTTTGTTTAACCATTCTTGTCGTCCAAACATTCATGCATATTTTCTTGCTCGTACTCTCTTCATCCGAACAACGGAACTGGTGGAAGCAGGATGTTCCCTAGAGTTGTCTTATGGTCCACAGGTACTATGATCCTTGATCACCAGGTTCTTCGTTTCAATTAATAATCATGCTTGGTCGCTAAACGTCAGTGCAGAAATCTATGGGGGAGAACTTTGATAATAATAATGCATGTAACTTGTTCACAATTCTCCAGTTTATTAATTATATTGATGATTCCCTGATTGCAGGTTGGGCAATGGAGCTGTCAAGACCGCCTTAAATTTCTGGGAGAGAAGTACTGTTTTCAATGTCAGTGCAGAAGCTGTTCAGTTGTGAATCTCTCTGATCTTGTTCTGAGTGCTTTTCATTGTGTTCATCCTCACTGCTCTGGCATAGTTTTGGATACATTTGACATAAAATCTGAAACTGAAAAACTTAAGCAGTCAAGACATGCTGGAGACGTATATAGCTTGGAGCCTTATGTACAGGTATCATAAGTAATTCTCAGCTAGGACACATGTTAATTTTTATAGGCCTTTCTGTTTGAAATAACAGCGTTGAAAAACTAGTCTGAGGAATCTTTTTCTTGTTCCTGTGGTGGCTACGCAAAATTTTTCACAGATGGATAAGTTTGGCGATCTCTATGCTGGCGAAATGGATCACAATGCCCGGGAGAAAAGTTATAGCTCCCTTCATGCAGGTGTAGGATATTGCTTGAAATGTGGGTCCCATTGTGACCTGGAATCTTCTCGCCTGATGGTGAGCAAAGCTTTAGGAAATATTAAAAGGTAATTTCGTGTATCTCCATGAAGGTTTTGCCTTGGTATTTTGGATAAGGACTTAGTGTGGAGTGGGTACTGCAAGGTAGGAGGTTATCTCCTGATGAATTCGAGTAAATCTGAGCTGTAAATTTTGCATAGTTGGGTGCATACAAAAGAGCATTAAAAGTGAAACTGCCAATTTATTTTTTGTTTTACACTAAAATTCTTTTCTAACTAGTACTAGAATTTGCAAATCGTGTCCTTCTCCTTGCATGCATCACCTATTATTTCATCTGTAAGAGCTTTCACTTCTTGACAGGTTGCAGGATGGAATAGTTAGAAAAGAACTGTCAAGTTCTTTACTTTCTAATGCTTTAGAATCTCTTGATCAGCTGAGGAAAGTGTTGCATGCATATAACAAAAGCATTGCAGAAGTAAGTTCCTCCACTTCACCATTTCCTTAGTGTTTTTCTTGAGCGATTGGCTTATTTTGCGATCAGAAAGCATTAACATGTTGAGTTCTGAAGGGTAACAAATTTCATGTAAATATGTCAAAACTACATTCGTAGGCAGAGGACAGCATAGCACAAGCATTTTGCTTCATTGGAGAGCTGCAGTGCGCGATGGAGCACTGCAAATCATCAATTCAGGTATATATATGTGGTTGTGGGCGCTTAGAATCTTTTTAAGCCTTCCACAATTGTATTTTTTTTATGTTTTTGGTCATAACAATCATATTCTTGTTTGAGTTTGCATAATAGCTTTAACTTGAGGCTTGATACTCAGAGTCGACGAGAGGCAGAATAAGAAGCTTGATGATCTTAAACAAATTCGTTGGTTTTATTCAGTTTTTTTGTGAACCATATGCACTTGAATTTCGGGCTTTTAAAGTCCTACTAAAAAGACATAGGTAACATTCTGACAGCAGAAATTACTAGGAATACCCTGATTTCTAAGATCTACACTGATTTTCTGTCAGTGCTTTGTTGGATCATCTCCTGCAGTTTGTTTCACCTGCCTACTCATCCTAGATACTGAAAACACTAGTTAAATGTGAAGGGTAGATGATGCAAACCAAATCCATTCTTTACCATTAGTAGATTTTCCTATTCATACAAGAGGATGATCTAGGTTGAGAGATTTATGAGTTCACTTTGTACAATGTCAACATTTGCATAGATTTGCCATATCCATGTTTGCACAAGTCTTGAAAATTAGCAGACTATTCTTTTCGTGAGGTAATAGCTAAGTCTTGAGAGATTATGACTTGACTTGCCACGGTGTTAGACTGTTCTGTTGAACTTTAAATTCCGTAGTTGGTTTTTTAATCTTCTTAGTTGTCTCTTTTCCAGCTTTGCCTATGATGCATTTTTTTTTTTTTTTTTGTGGCCTAGTAAAATTGATGACAAAAGGTGGTAGGGACATAGTCCTTTTTGCAACTAAGATAAAACTAAGGATGCTGTGTGGCAAAAGGAAATGTTTGGCACCATCATATCTTGCATGTAAGAGAGTATAGATTCCTGTACTGGCAATTTTATTTCCCATGAATATGAGAAGTACAATTGGAATGAATGACTTTAAGTATTGCTTTTTTTTTTTTGGAGACTGGAGGAACCGCCTCACAGTGAGCGCTCGGTGTAAACCCCCAGGGAGCACTAGCGCGGGGACCCACCTCCCACGGTGCTCCGCTTAAGTCGCGCTAATGCGCACGCGGTGACTCGAACCTCCCCCCTTCCGCAATTAGAGGGGGAAAGGCCCAAACCAACTCGCCCACAGCAAGGTGGGTCGACGGGCCTTGTTATAGTGGGCTTGAGAGGAATATAGGTTACCTAGATCATGGATCTTTGGTATGAAGAAAGCATCGTGACGCTGAATGTCACTTACCAAATACGTAATACAGTAGATATAGGTTTCTTTGGGTCGTTTTCAAAACAAGGCATGATTATTTTATTATTTGCACTGAACATCAGTCTAAAAAATATATTTGATGATTGGCTGAGAGTTAAGGCTACCTTTTTCCGCTTAGATGTCTGTTTTACACAAAACACAACATTTTGTTGACATTCGCTTATGGAATGGCTTGGCATCAGCTTCTGCATTTTTGGTATACGTAACTTTTTGCCAGAACCAGTTTCAAATCTTAAAGTTGGAACTGCACGTCATGATATAAACAGATTATAAGATTCAGAAATAAATGATTTATACCTAGTTTACTCATTCACATTTCCTGTCATTCATGAGAATCTAAAACTTGCATAATATACAGCATAATCGTAAATTTGTGGAGTTTTGTGAGGTGGATCAATTTCTGTAGAGTTGATCTTATCAATCAAAGCTAATCAAGATGTGAGAGGTTTTCTGCAAAACTATTAGTGTCTGTTGTAGATAAAGCAAGTTTTGAGGACTCAGGCATTTTGTGTCGATGAGGCTTTATGTCAATTGCCAAATAGTTGTTTTTGGCATTTGAATTTTGAAATGAAGAGAGAAATACTAGTTTTTGCTAAACTGTTAAACAATGAAGCTTAAGAATTGCTTCTCTGTGATCAAGGTCCTGTGAAGCATCAAATTGGGTGAAAATGTATTATAGAAAACATGCATCATAATATACATCCTAGCAAGGTACCGGTTCTCATTTTCAACATTTTCTAAAATGAAGTTGGCATGGCACCTATTTCATGGGCTGCATGTGCTTGGACAATACACTTTGAAAGTGCAGTTTGATATGTTTGTATGCAAATGTATGGATATGCCTATGTCATGGATATGTGACCATGAGGGTGTGATTTTTAATATTCATTGAAGGGTGGGGACATGTACAAACTTCTTCATGAGCATTTTGAATAATCTCAAAACTTGAAAGGCATGCGGCACTCCTTGGGGAAAAATGGGAGTTGTCATCATCACTACTGAGATTACTATCTATCCTCCTACATAAATAATTTTTCAGTCTCAACTAACATAAAATTTAAAGAAACTTCATGATTATAATGTGATGTTGAGTTATTTCAGGATGATTGATAGGTCTACTAAATGCAGCTTGCTTTTCATACAGAGACAGTGCAAGCCTCTAAAAATTTCGTAAAGCTTTTTTTTACTCACGGTTCTGTATGTGTATATGTAGATTCTGGAAAAGCTTTATAGTCCTGATCATGTCGTCATTGGATATGAACTGGTGAAGCTTTTATCCATTCGGCTATCACTGGGTGATGTTGATGCTGGAGAGACCTTGAATCGATTGGGTATAATCTTTGAGCATCACTATGGGTCCCATGCAGCAGTTGTGTTTCCATATCTTAAGTCATTCAAGAGGGAAGCGAGAAAATTGTGTGAGGTGGAAGACTCTTGAAGGTGTCAAGTATGGCAGTTCTGAACTCAATCTAAAGGTCCTTTTTTCCCTCTCTAGAAAATTAATATTTCTATGTTTTCCACTTTTGTTCATGTGATTTTGTGGTGGATGGTGGGCATATTTTTATATAATTGGTGGCAATGAATCCATCTGAAATGACCAAATTCCAAGGACCAGCCTACAAGAGTAGGAGCTCGCTTTATTTGCAAAAAATGACAAACACGTGGCCTTCTATATTGTTGCAATTGAAAGGTTTTGGGGACCAGTTCAATCCACCTCTAGAGAGAGTCTTGGGAGCAATTGCTTCAATTAGGGAAATGGCCTCTCCATCTTTTTAGCTAAGGCTGTCACCTTTGTCCTTTTCGAAACTTTGCAATGCAAGTACTCTTAGTTGTGGGAATTGTTGAAAGACAAAAATTGAACTGAATACTTGGTTAAATCGATATAATATTATTCTTATTGCCTCCATACATAAAATAATAAAGGAGATAAACAAATGTACTCCTATTAGTTAAATATTCTCGACACTCTCCCTCAAGTTGGAGTATAGGCATCACGCATGCCCAACTTGACTAAAACAAGATGAAATGATTTAACTCAATACCCCTTTAGTGAACACATGAGCAAGTTGATTGGATTGAACAAATGGCATACAAATTAAACCACTCTCTAATTTCTCCTTGATAAAGTGTCTATCAATCTCCATGTGTTTCGTATGATCATGTCGAGCAACATTGTGGGCAATATTAACAGCAGCCTTATTATTTAGGAACATGGATAGATACACTGGATCTTCCAGTAATCCTTTAAGCCATAACAACTCACAAACTCCTTGTGCTATTGCATGAAACTTTTCTTCAGCATTATATCTAGTAGGGAAAATACCACAACAAACCTCAAACTTTACCTATAGTGACATTTACTCCACACTTTTTTTTTTTTTTTTGTGACGTGAAAAACCCAAAACTTTCAAACTGACACATTTACCCCATCAAGGGCATTTTTGTCTCATTTGTTTTTGTTTTCTGTTTTTTTTCTTCTTCTTCCCTCCGCCGGCGTCGGGCGAGGGTCGCCCTCGCCTGGGCTGGCTAGGGCGGCCCTTGGCGGCGTCGGGCGAGGGCGGCCCTCGGCTGGGTTGGGTGAGGGCCTCCCTCGCGCCCTCACTCGACGCAGGCAAGGGCTGCCTGACGCCGGCGAGGGCATCCCTCGCTAGGCCCTCATCAACGTCGGGCAAGGGGTGCCCTCGCTAGATCTGACGAGGGTCATCCTCGCCGGATGTTGACTTCCTTCCGCCGGCCCGCCATGGCCGACGGAGGAAAGAAGAAGAAAAAAAGAAAAGAAAAAGTAAAAAAACCAAAATGCCCTATAATTTTGGGGTAAATGTGTCACATGATAGAAGTTTAGGGTTTTTTGTGTCATAAAAAAAAGTTTGGGGTAAATGTATTACAGTTGGCAAATTTAAGAGTTTTTCACGTCACAAAAAAAAAATTTGGGGTAAATGTGTCACTTGAGGCAAAGTTTGGGGTTTTTCGTGACTTTTTCCCTATCTAGTAATTACATTATGCTTTTTACTGTGTCAAGTAACAAGATTCCTTTCTAAGAATGTACAATACCTAGAAATAGACTTTTAGTCAGGGAATCTAGCCTAATTAGCATTTGTATGAAGACCAAAGAATCCAAGACTTCAAATATCAAAGAATGGCATCCATATGGGTAAAGTGTGGATCGTGCATGAATTATCTCACTAGCCACATGGCAAAAACAATATTAGGTCGGGTATGAGACAAATAAATCAACTTGCCCACTAATCGTTGATGATTTTGTGTAGTTACCAAAGGCCTTCGAATGTTTAGAAACTTGTCCACGGAACAAAATAAAAAAATAAAAAAACTATTTTTGAACGGAAATTATTTTGGGAAATAGAATGGTTATCAAATGCACTCTAAGTGATTGATTGAAAGTCATGAAACTTGAGAACATTTTATAGAAGTTATGACGCTTAAGTAATTAAAAAAAAATTATGGCACTTAAAAGAGTGCTATACGAAAGTTATGGCATTTATGCTGTTTTTATCTCCCTTCGGTAGAGAATAGAAATAGGGGAGAAAGAAGCTTGCGAAAGAATATCCATTTGATTGATTTTTAAGAAATGCTCAAGAGCACCGGTTCAATGTGAGTCTATATTGCACCACCATTGTGGACTGGAGTGATGACAAATCGAAATGATATGGACGTTAGAATCATGATCGGTTCCCTTCCCAGGTGTATCTGCAAGTCCTATTGTTATATTGCGTATTGTCATGACAAATCAAAAGAAGATAAATCAAAACCTTGTTATAATGATAAATCTGTGAAATGTGACCGTGAGCATTTTTTTCCCCTTAAAAGAGAAATTTGTACATTCCTTTAAATCTTTGAAAAGGCGTATATTACCTTCTGTGACCATTGTCGCAAAGCTGAGTAGAGAAACTTGCCGTAAATAGCAAGAGAGAAGAAGGAAGAGAGAAGAAATGGAGAGGATAAGAAGAGGGAGAAACAAATTGTAAAAGCCAAAAAGGGGCTCTTGGTTTCTTTGTGTAACATTAACACACGTCGCAATATATTTATACTAAATATGAATTATACTTGACCATAACGCCCTTGTTTATTAAAAGAAATAAACCCTAGAAAATGAAATTGACACCACTCAAGTATTGTAACTCTCCCCTTCGAGTTAGAGCATATAGGTCATATATGCTTAGCTTGGAACAACCAACAATAAAAATAGGACGAAACAATGCTAGGAGCAGGTAAGGAGTAGCAACCAACTTCTACTTCATAGCATTACTAACAAAGTTATAGTCAACTTCTATATGCTTAATTCGCTTTTGAAAAATAGGATTCCCAACAAGATTAATTGTTGCCTAATTATCACATATCATATTGATTGGTTGATTAATAGAAAATCCAAACTCCTAAAGAAGGCATTTCAACCACAATAATTCAAGCATAATATGTGCTATAGCATGAGATTTAGCCTCCGCACTAGGTCTGTCAATGTTAGTCTATTTCTTATTTTTCCAAGTAACCAAATTACCACCAAGAAAAGTGCAATATCTAGTCATAGACCATCAATCACACGACTTGGCCCAATCAGCATCAGAATAGCCAACTAGAGTGGAAGAACTGTTTAGTTTATAAATTAGTCCCTTACCAAAAGCGCTTTTAGCATACCGAAGAATGCGATAAACAACATCCTAATGAGCCTTCTTGGGTGAGTCCATAAACTGACTCACCACGTTAACAACAAAGAAAATATTGAGATGTGTAACAATAAGATAAATTAGTTTCCCAATTAGACGCCAACATTGATGCTTATCTTCAATATCATATCCATCATCAACTCCAAACTTTTGATTTGGATCCATAGGATTATCAATTGGCTTGTAAGCTAGTATACCAGTTTCAGACAAAAGATCAAGAGCATACTTTCCCTGAGATAAACTATTGAGTTTTGACTTTCAAATTAAAAAAGAGAGAGGATATTTTAGACCATGCACCTTTATTTTAGGGATTTTTGAAGGAAGACTATAAAAAGAACGTGTTTTGAGTTTTTGGATTGTACTCTCGTATTTTTTTTGTTGAAAATAGTGAGACCTCCCTCTCTCCCTATGATTTTTCCTGTTTTGGGTTTTTCATGTAAATCTTGCAATTCATGTGATTTTCATTTTACTTTCATCCTTTGCTAATTGGACTTTGATTGGTGCATCTTTTCATATTTTTCTGCAACAAATTAGTATTAGAGCTAAGGAATTTTGGTCTTTTTGTTCAAGATGGCATCTATCGAGTTCGAAGTGGCACTCTTCAATGGCCAAAAACATTTTGGGTTATGGAGGATCTAGATGAAAGCGTTATTGCATTGAGAAGGTTCAGTAAGAGCCTTGGACGAGAATTATTCCAACGATATGATTGCGGCTGAGATCGACTAGATGGAAGAAAAGATGCATATCACCATCCAATTGTCGTTATCCGATAAGGTGTTTTGTGAAGTCGTGACTGAAGAAACGGTTTCAAGATTGTGGAATAAGCTTGAAAGCATTTACATGAAGAGTCTCTTATGATAAGATTATTCTTGAAGCAACGTCTTTACATGCTAAAGATGCAAGAATGTACTCCTATCCAAGAACATCTAGATGAATTTAATAAGATTGTTATAGATGTGAAAAATTTAGATTTGAAGTTAGATGATGAAGATCAATCTTTGATTGTGTTATGCTCACTACTGAGCTTGTACGAAAATTTTGTGAATTTTAAGTGATATGAAAGAAAATCCATAACTTTTGAGGATGTGAATGCCTTGTTGAATTGTGGAGATGCACACAAAATTGAATGTAGTGATGATAAAGTTGATGGCTTAGTTGTTAGGGGCAGGTCGAATCATTATGATAGATGCAGTAATAGTGAATGGCGTTTGAAGTCTAGTTAAGTCAGAGATAAAAGTAAGGTAGAGTGTTACTATTGTCATAAATTCAAACATTACAAAAATGAGTGTCTAGTGCTCAAAGTTAAGGGGAAGAAGTCGATGGAGAGTTCCAATTCAACTAGTTTGGTGAAAAATAATGAGTCAGCTAATGCATACGATGTTCTTATTATTTTGTCTTTAGATTGTCATGTTGATGATGAATAGACTTTAGATTAAGCATGTTCATATCACATATGTTTACATAGAGATTGATTCCACACCTATGAAAATGTCAATGGTGGTACAGTTTTGATGGGCAACATACTGTTTGCAAGATTATGGGTATTGATATGGTGTAGATTAAATATCATGACAATATAGTAAGAACTTTGACAAATGTTAGACATATTCCATATTTGAAAAAAAACCTTATTTCATTGAGCAGTTTAGATTCCATTGAGTGCATATACACAGATAAAGGTGGAGTTTTCAAAATTTCAAAAGGCTCATTGATTTTGATGAGAGATAACATAAAGAAAAATCTTACGTTATGTAGGAAGTATCGTTGTGAGTTCTTTAAATATATCCTCCTCCTTAGATTCTAAAAAAATCAATGTTATAGCATATATGGTTGGGCCACATGAGCGAAAGAGGAATGACTATCTTGAGTAAACGTTGCTTCTGCGAACCTTATGTTTTCAAAAAGCAGCGCAAAGTTAGTTTCATTATTGAGGTGCACTCAACGAAGGGCACAACTAACCATATTCACTCCAATTTGTGAGGACCAACATATATAACATCTAAGGGTGGTGTAGTTTATAATTTGACATTTATTGATGATTTTTCCAGGAAAGTTTGGGTTTATTTCTTGAAGCATAAAGGTGACATTTTTGATACGTTCATGAAACAGAAGATGGGGTGAAGATAAAGCGTCTCAGAATGAACAATGGTTTTGAGTTTTGCGAAGGTAATTTCAACAAGCACTGTAAAGATTTGAGGATTGTTCGACATCGAACAATTAAATATACATCTAAACAAAATGGGGGTGGCGAAGCCCATGAATTGGATACTTTTAGAGAAAGTTAGGTGTGTGCTCTCTGGACTTGGCAAAGACTTTTGGATGGAAGCCGTAAACAAGGTGTGTTATTTAGTGAATCGTTTTCCTTTAACTGCAATTGAATGTAAGACTCCTAGTGAGGTATGGTTAAGTAAACTTTCTAATTATTCTGATTTAAAATATTCAAATGTCGTGCTTATTATCATGTAAAAGATGGTAAGCTTAAACCTAGGGCTAAGAAGTGTATTTTCGTTGGTTATGTAGATGGAGTTAAAAAATATAGGTTATGATATTTTGACCCTTAGTCATCAAAGTTTATAATTAGTAGGGATGTTACGTTTGATGAAAATTCTTTGCTTAAACCGAGAAAAAGTTGTTACTAAGTCCACAAGTATTCATGAGGAGAATGTTTGGAAATAGGTAGAGCTTCATGTAGAGCATCCACGAAAAATAGTTGAAGATATTCCTATTCAGCCAAAAAGTAACTATGAGTAATAAGACTCAGATTCCATCAAAGAAGAACTCGAAGAAATTGAGCAACCTCAAAATTTAGCTACAGGGAGGGCTAAACAACAAATTAAGCCTCCCCAAAAGTATGGTTTTGTTAATTTGGTAGCATATACTCAAGCTTGGTATTGAAGAACCTTCTACCTTGCATGAAGCTATTATTTGTTCTAAATTTGAAAGTGGCTTGTTGCAATGAATGAAGACATGGAGTTTCTTCATAAGAATCAAACTTGTGATTTTATGAAATTACGTGAGGGAAAAAGAGTTGCTGGGTGCAAATAGGTCTTCAAAAGAAAAGAGAGAATTCCAAGGGTTGAAGATGAAAGATGTAAGGCTCATTTGGTAGCGAAAGATTTTAGTTAGGAAGTGGGAATTGACTTCAATGAAGTGCTCTCTTTAGTTGCGAAACATAATTCCATTGGTGTGTTCTTTGCATTAGTAGCCATTTATGATATGGAACTTGAACAACTTGATGTCAAGATTGTTTTTCTGTATGGTGAGCTTGATGAAACAATCTATATGTCTTAAACCAAGAAATTTGTTGTTGATGGTAAGGAAGATCACGTTTGCAGGTTGAAATGTTCTTTGTATGATCTCAAGCAATCTTCACGATAGTGGTACAAGAGGTTTGATAGCTTTATGTTAGGTCATGGCCACTTTCGAAGTGCGCATGACAATTGTGTGTACCATAAGAGATTGCATGATGATTCTTTTATTTATTTACTATCATATGTGGATGACATGCTTACTGCAGTGAAGAACATATTAGAGATACAAAATTTGAAGAGGCAACTTAGTAGCGAATTTGAGATGAAAGATCTTGTAGCTGTCGAGAAAATTCTAGGTATGGAAATTCGTAGAGATAGATAGGTTGGGAAGTTATATACCTCTTGTAGAAAGAGTATATAAGGAAAGTACTCGAGCGCTTTGGTATGAAGAATTTTAAACTGGTAAGTACTTTGTTAGCGTCCCATTTTAGGCTTTTAGCTTCTTTGTCGCCTAAAACTAAAGAAGAGGAAGGTGAGAAGCTTCAAGTTCCATATTTAGCGCTGTGGGTAGTCTTATGTATACTATGGTTTGCACTTGTTTGGATATTTCACAAGTTATTAGTGTTGTGAGTAGGTATATGTCACCTCTAGGTAAAGCTCACTGGCAAGCCATGAAATGGATTCTTTAGTATATCTGGGGTACCTCAGATGTGGATTTGGTCTTTGATAGATGTTTTGATATAAGACATTCAATTGTTGGTTTCATTGATTCTGACTATGCAAGCGATCTCGACAAAAGAAGATCTTTGACAGGTTTTGTTTTTACGCTTGGTGGTTCTGCGGTTAGTCGGAGAGCAATTTTGTAGGATACAATTACTTTGTCTCCCATCGATGTAGAATACATAGTGGCGAAAGCAGTAAATGAAGCTCTTTAGTTGAAGCATTTGGTTATAGAATTTGATGTGAATAAGAAAAGAGCATTCATTATCTTTTGCGATAACTAAAGTGTGAACCAGTTGACCAAGAACACGATATATCTTGAGAATACAAAACATATTGCCATATGGTATCACTTTATATGTGATGAGGTTGCTAAAGATTGATTATGATGAAAAAAATACCTATTGTGGATAATTCGGCAGATTTTTTTAATGAAATCAGTTCCTTTGACTAAGTTCAAGCATTACTTGGACTTGATTGGTGTTTTCGCCATTTGAGTTGCTTAAGTAGAGTTGATAGCGTTTCATCCCTTGTTTCCTACATCGAGTATGCTCACGTAGGCTTAAGGGTGTGCATTGTTGATTCCGCCGTTTTGGGGGTAGTCTTGTGTGGTCACTTTTGGTGGTGAGAGAGAGGTCTTGTGGTGTTTGGCATGATGCTCTTTTGAAGATCTAAAGTTAATGTGGATATTTGTTGAGTTTTGACTTTTAAATAGAGAGATAAAGGAATTTTATGCCACGCACCTTTATTTTAGGGATTTTTGAAGGGAGGAAAAAATAAACCTAGCCTCCATATATTTTTTTTCCTATCTCATTATTGGATCTCTTAGATCCTATCGCTCACCAAGTGATTTTTTGAGCTTTTAGATTGTATTTTTTTTTATTGAAGATAATGAAATCCCTCTCTCTCCCCATGATTTTTCTCGTTTTGGGATTTCCACATAAATCTCGCGTTTCATGTGATTTCAATTTTGCTTTCATTCGTTGCTACTTGTGCTTCGATTGGTGCATGTTTTGGCATTTTTCCGCAACACAAACTAATACCTTTCCTACTTCATAAAACTTCACTACCCAAAAGATACTTAAGAGCTCTCAAGTCATTAATTTGAAATTATTATTGAAAAAAGACTTAACTTCAGAAATGTCGGTCACATCACCACTATAGACAATTATATCATCCACATATACAACAAGAATGACCACCCTTGACTCATTCATGCAAACAGAAATAAAATGATCTGAATAACATTGGTGAAAACAACACCTGAAAATCACTGAATTGAATTTCTCAAACCGTGGTCTTTGAGACTGTTTCAAACCATAAATAGTCTTATGTAGCTAGCATACTTTATTACCATTCTCCCCTTAAGCAACATACTCAAGGTAGTTGCTCCATATATACTTCTTCGGGCAAATCACCATAAAGAAAAGCATTTTTCACATGCAGTTGATGATCAATCAAAATTCACATTAAGAGAAATAATAACACGAACAAAATTGATACGTGCCATAGGGGAACATGTCTTAAATTGCCTACTCCATAAATTTGAGTAAAACCTTTAGCAACAAGCCGAGTCTTAAGATGCTCAACCGAGCCATTTGTGTTGTACTTGATAGTGTACACTCATTGACACTTCACCACTTCTTTCTTGAGAGGAAGATTAACGAAAGACCGGGTAGGAATTATGTAAGTATGTAATGATAAAGCAAAATCATGTAATAGGGAAGGAAAATGTGAGAGAGATCGGGCAACTTCTAGAAGGTGATGGTTCTCTTTCTCGGCCACACCATTTTACTAAGGAGTATAAGTACAATTCATTTGATGTATAATGCCAAAATTAGAACAGAAGAAATTGATCTCTATGAATGTTCTAGAGCATTATTTGTTCATAAAATGTTAAGGGATATATCAAATTAATTAGTAATTTCATGATGAAATAATTGAAAAATATATAAAAATTCAGAACGATCAAGAAATATATACAGCCATGTTAGAGGGACTTTTTTAGGCATGAGAATAACAGAGAATAAATGATTTTAGTTAAAATGATATTTAGATATAATGTGTGCGAGACTCACATATAAAAAGCTAAGGGGTTCGAATTTGTGCAGAGGACGCCTGGTGGACAGAAGGAGAAAGGCTGCATCCCCTCAGTTGGATAAATAAAAGAGGAGACAAAAATCAATGGAACAGCTCCAAAATAAATAATAACGATAAAAACAACAAAATCAGCAGAGTATCTATTTTGGATAAGAATTCATCTCCGAGTTGTACGGAACACTCTCCCCCGCCTCTCTGCCCCTTCTTATCTCATTCTTCTTCTTCGGTTTGTCTCTGTCGCATCCTCATCCTTTCCACCGTCTTCTTCGCATTCCAAGAGAAACCTTTGACTTCCCTTCTCTCTCTGTATGGACACACCTCTCCCCCTTTTTGTTCTTCGTTTCGTCGCATGCCACCACCCTCTCCCCCTTTTTCTTCTTCGCATCCTTCCGTTTGAGGTCCGAAGAGAAACCCCAAAGGGTGTCCATGGAAGCCCTTAACGACGCCATCACTCTCGTAACTCCGTTCCATTTGAGGTCGGAAGAGAAACCCCGAAGCGTGTCCACGGAAGCCCTCAACGACGCCATCACTCTCGTGACTCCCTCCCTCCCTCCCTCTCTGTCTCTCTCTGTCTCTGTCTCTCTCTCTGTTGCTGGTAGAGCCGAAGCTAGTATTCGCTTTATCACACTCGCTTGATTAGAAAACGAAAAAGTATAGAACTTTTTCGATGGCAGAGGAGCGTTTCATTGTGCATGTTCTGATCTTTGTTTGCCTTGAATCTGCAGTTATATTGTTCTGTAAAATGACGAGCGAGATGCAGCCAAGTATAGCACAGGGTCCCGGAAGTGAAGGATCGTCCTCTTCGCACCCCTCAGTTGATGGCTCCGATTTTGCAACCCCGTGAGTTACATGCATTTATGTTAACATCATGAAATTTCCTCGTCCTGCAACCCGAGAATCATTTGTGGACTTCTCGGCAGTTAACTATTCGTTTCCCTTTTTTCTCATTTTCTGTACTTTCCTTTACAGCCAAAATGATTGTTGATGTAACCTTTACTATGACCTGAAAATTGATGATTCAACAAGTATGTTTTGAGGAAAGATGGAAAACAGACAACTAAGAAGATTAAAAAACCAACTACGGAATTTAAAGTGTAATAGAACAATCTAACGTCCTGGCAAGTCTAGTCATAATCTCTCAAATCTGACTATTACCTCACGAAAAGAATTGTCTGCCAATTGTCAAGACTTGTGCAAACATGGATATGATGAATTTATGCAAATGTTGACATTGTATAAATTGAACTTGTAAATCTCTCGGCCTAGATCATCCTCTTGTATGAATAGGAAAATCTACTCATGGTGAAAAATGGATTTTGTTTGCATCATCTACCCTTCACATTTAACTAGTGTTTTCAGTATCAAGCATGAGTAGGCAGGTGAAACAAACTGCAGGTGATGAGCCAATAAAGCACTGACAGAAAATCAGTGTAGATCTTAGAAATCCGGGTATTCCTAGTAATTTCTGCTGTCAAAATGTTACCTATGTCTTTTCAGTAGGACCTTAAAAGTTTGATATTCAAGTGCATATGGTTCACCAAAAAAACCGAATAAAACCAAATCAAGATGTGAGGTTTTCTGTAAAACCGTTAGTGTCTACTGTAGATAAAGCAAGTTATGTGGACTTAGGCATTTTGTGTGGATGAGGCTTTATATCAATTGCGAAATAGTTGTTTTTGGCATTTGAATTTTGAAATGAAGAGAGAAATACTAGTTTTGCTAAATCACTTTTCTTGTTTTTTGAATGGGTGATACACTTGATAATGGCTTGTGCAATAACATATATAAATGACTTGTTCAAGAAAATTTATTATGGACCATTATCCAATCAGCTTGGTAGTACAATAGGCCATGCCAATTGCGAAATACCCTTCGAGCAGTACCTTACTTGCAGACTTGACCAGAGACAAATTATTGAGCTTTGCACTCAGTGCGCCAAGGCTGACTGAGGCTATGCTGCTCACCATCACGACCTCCAGCCTCCTCAGCTGGCGATTCTTAATAAATGCAACTCCTAGAAGCGGCACTAGGGACCCCATGGTAGAGGACAGTCCAGATGTCCTTGCCGCCTGCCATGGCCTTGGAAGGTTCTCTGTTGCAGTCCTCTCCTCAGCTCGTGTGGCTCCCTTCCTGTCCTCCCTTTGGATTTTGGCCACCCCAGCATCGTATCGGGAGTAGACCGATACGAGCTCGACGATGGCCCTTGAGCAGGCCTTGGAAATTAGCTCCACTGCCCCGACTATGATCATCGTCCTCGCATCCTTTTCAATGATGCTGATGCATACCAGGAAGGACATCATGGCCACTACACTCTCTCTTGCAATGAGCAGGGTAGCGCCAAGCCTCTGAGCTGGCTTTGATGGCTGGACATGCTCAGTTTCGGAATCTTGTGGTTCAGTTGAGGGTGTCGCCATGGAAGTGGTAAGACAAGAGGGTGTGCACAGAGAGGAACATGAGAGGGTGTGTAGAGAGGATATGCTCCTTAAGACATGTCATTAATAGAAAAACGTCAATCTATATCTGTTGAACTGTTGTGTTCCAGAATAGAAACTAGTTTGGAATAGAATTGTTCTGGAACATCTACTAGCTATTTTTATTAAACAGTGGAAGTTTGAAACACAACAAAAGGACATAAACTATTGGAATAGAACTGCTCTGGAACATTCACTAGCTATTTTTATTAAATAATGGGAGTTTGAAATAGAATAGCAGAACATAAACTAGTTTGGAACAGAATTGTTCTGGAACATTATTGCTGGAGGGGCTAGTATCACTGGTTCAGCTTCACAACAGCAACACCTGAACCAGTGATACCGGCATAGCTCTAACTTGAATTGAAGAACAAGTAATGCTAGAAAAGTAAAGGTCAGGCATAGGTTAAAATGCACTGAGGGTAATCAGTAACTTCAGAAAATACCATGGGAGTCTTCCATTTTAGATCCACAAAACAAAGGCAATACCTGAACCAGTTATATCGGCCCCTCCAGCAGTAATGTTCCAGAACAATTCTGTTCCAAACTAGTTTCTGTTTTGCTGTACTGGTTCAAACTCCCATTGTTTAATAAAATAGCTAGTGGATGAAATAGCTAGTGGATGTTCCGGAGCAGTTCTGTTCCAATAGTTTCTGTCCTCCTGTTGTGTTCCAAACTTCAATTGTTTAATAACTATAGCTAGTGGATATTCCAGAATAGTTCTATTCCAAATTAGTTTCTATTCTGGAACACAACAGTTCAACAGATATAGATGGACGTTTTTCTATTATTTCTCTGCACACCCTCTCATGTTCCTCTCTGTGCACACCCTCTTGTCTTACCACTTCCATGGCGACACCCTCAACTGAACCACAAGATTCTGAAATTGAGCCTGTCCAGCCATCAAAGCCAGCTCAGAGGCTTGGCGCTACCCTGCTCATTGCAAGCGAGTGTAGTGGCCATGATGTCCTTCCTGGTATGCATCAGCATCATTGAAAAGGATGCGAGGACGATGATCATAGTCGGGGCAGTGGGGCTAATTTCCGGGGCCTGCTTAAGGGCCATCGTCGAGCTCGTATCGGGAGTAGCCCGATACGATGCTGGGGTGGCCAAAATCCAAAGGGAGGACTGGAAGGGAGCCACACGAGCTGAGGAGAGGACTGCAATAGGGAACCTTTCAAGGCCATGGCAGGCGGCAGGGACATCTGCACTGTCCTCTACCATGGGGTCCTTGGTGCCGCTTCTCGGAGTTGCATTTATTAAGGATCGCCAGCTGAGGCGCTGGAGGTCGTGGTGGTGAGCAGCATAGCCTGGGTTGGCCTTGGCGCACTGAGTGCAAAGCTCAATAATTTGCCTTTGGTCAAGTTTGCAAGTAAGGTGCCACTGGGAGGGTGTTTCGCGATCGGCATGGCCTATTGTACTACCAAGCTGATTGGATAATGGTCCATAATAAATTTTCTTGAACAAGCCATTTATATCTGTTATTGCACAAGCCATTATGAAGTGTATCGCCCATTCAAAAAACAAGAAAAGTGATTTTCTGCTCAGAATCAAGGTGCACCAGTCTGAAGAGTGTTTAAACTTGGGAACTGGGGAAGTTATAACAGAAGCACGCCTTGTGTATATTTGCAGGAGGCCGTGGAAAAGATTTCTTTTGGTCATTTGGTGCCAAAGATGAATGTAAAAGAAGAATCCAATCAGATGATGGCCCCCTAAAATGATAAGATGCAGTCAGCTTATCAACAAGCCAATGAATTTCATAGGCTCCATGTGAATGTTGTGAAAGATGAGTATTACAATTATTTCAGTATGAAAGCATCACAAAACCTAGTTTCCACGATTATTGAAGCAACTTACGGGTAAAAATAATAAAAATCAGTATTACTCCCTCACCGTAAGTTTCATAACATGACTGCAACACTGCCAATTCAAAGGGCTCAATTTTGATTACCTTGATGTTGAATACTGGGATAAGAGGAAGTATTATGAGTAGAAGGAATGGTTCAGAGCAAAGAGGATAAGAGGAGACGAGAGAGTTGTGTAAATGAGTTGGAATGGAGCTTGATCTCTCCAGTGAGGATGCAGCAAGAGTGATTGCCATGGATAACGCATCTTGTTAGATGGAGATTGCCACAGAATACATCTGCAAATGAAGTAAATCAGGCCTAAGCAATCAATGTCAGAACAGAGGTAAGGGAAGGATGACAATCAAAGTGGATATTTGTTAAACCAGCTAACTCTTTGGAAAATCCTGATATTAACTATAAAATATAAGGTCTTCGTATCTGATTCTAAGATCATGCAAGATTAAAACGAAAGGATTAGTGCGCGCCCCAAAACTAAACGTAGATCTCACAAACGAAAAAATTCTCCGTTTTTGAGAATTGACACTTCTCTATAAAGCTATTCAAGGTAGATGGCTTTACAGTTTCTCTAAGTAAAGAAATTCTCTCTGACTAAGCCTGACTAGCGCCGAATACAGCTCTGTTCCTTGTCATTGGTGCAAAAACCAATGGCATACCAGGAGGAGTCGAGACATATCAGGAGGGGATGGCATTCTTTTAGATGGTGGATCAAATCCCAAATTGGTGAATGGATGTGAAGTTCACTTCCTGCCCGATGTTTGCTGCACCATCTCTCCTCTTAGATCTAGGTTTCCTTCTCTCTTCTCCATCACTAATGATCAGAACATTGTGACGATTTTTGACATTTAGCATATCAACTCTAGATCTATCACTTGCTCTCGGCCTTTACAATATAAATATTCGCAGTTCGAGATGAGACAGGCTTCTTCGGTGTCTTCTTCACAGCAAAGTCCTCTAGATTAAAGCAGCACACCAACATTTTCATTGCTGAAGAAACAAACTCACAAGAGAGCAGACATATCTAATTTTTTGTTTCTATCTTTGTTACAATGTTCATTTAGATTTGAGATACAGAAGGTAGAAGAAATGAACAAAAGCAAATCTAGCACCAAATCACTCAATGAAGTTCAGGAGTGGTTCATGCTACAGACGGATTAAGATGGTTTTCTTTCTTTGTTTTTGGTTCCTTGAACTAGGCAGGCATTGGGAGGGAAGATCAAAATTGAACTCAAGATTCTCTGCAACTCGGCACAGGTGGAGCACTTGAGTTGAGTTCGGAATTGTTGTTTCCATTGATTTGCTATTCACACACCCAGGGATCAGTCAAGCTACTTCATTTAGATAGAGCAAATTCATGAAAAAGCCTGAAGGAGAAAATTCATATAGTGAAACTCAAAGCGTCAACAATTATTCAATCTTAGGGCACTCAAACATCAGTTCTGAATCTATCAAGAGTTTTGAGCAACCTTTTCAATTACATTCATGTTTACACTGTGAATGATCTTCATCTCAGGACTGCAGGTTTGTCTGTTCCTATTGAGCTACATCATATTGAGCTACATCATGAAATAATATACGTGATAGGTGAAATGCAAATTCATTTCACTCGATAAGGAATTTTGCAGCATTTACATGGCACCAAAAACAAACTACAATCCAGCATCACCTTTTCTCGGATACCCACCAAATTTTTTTCACTGCATAGTTCTCTGAATCTTTCTTTTCTTTTGTAGTCTCGAAACTTCGAAGTGACCAGTTCGTTCTCTGGCGCATCATTTGAGAATACCCCGCCAAGCTCTAGACCAGCAACCTGTCTTTCTTTCCCGAGTCACACTCTTGTACAAGATGACGACGCCCAGTCTTTTCCTAGGCCCGAGCCCTTTTCTTTTCCTAATCTTTTTCCTAGGAGTTTCAATGGAACTCTTTCAGATGGGCCCTTTCTAACATAATCTCGGTTCCTCGAGGAAATCAAGATTCACAGATCAGAGGAAAGTAAAGAACTGGGAAAAATAGACATGCGTCTTGCTAAACGGAGTTGAACCTTGGGCTTGCGATCTGGAAGAAGAACCGGGAACTTCGTCCAGGACCGCGGGCACTCAAACGCCACGCCGTCCCGTCCTGATATGTCTATGAAACGGAGCAGGTAAGTGAGCTCGGCTTCTGGGTTTCTGGAGCTCGGAGCTGAGCTAGTTGGAACGGATCCCACCCACAATAATTCTTAGTTATTTTTTTTTCTTTTTTGGGTTTCATATAACTCAATATGCACAACACTAGTAGTAAGAAAAAAGGCCCGTTAAAGCAAAGGCTGTCGATTTTTTTTTTTTTTTAAAAGCCACTCATATTAAGAAAAATTATGAAAAAAGAAAAACGAATTTGCTGGACATCAATAGCAATGCTTAAACGGTGTCCTACGATACAACCGACTCATAAAATGAGTGACGTCACACCTTTAGGCAAGTCAACTTCATGAGAAGCCAGATATTCAGATGAATATATGTTGTACATGTTACAATACACCCTCTCACGCCGTTAAGGGAACGAGCAAAAGTAAATGGATCCGACGGTTGTTAACCCTCACAGGTCGTTTCTCAGTTATTTTGCCCCCACGGAAACATAAACCCCTAGCCTACGACGAATTCCAATGCACATCTTATTTTGCCATGAAGTACAATTATCTCCTCCTACTACATCATAATAATTCACAGAATCTCATGAGAGTAATTTTGCGCTGATAAGTCAAGATCCCATTAATTATCCCCTCTAATCCAACTAAATTTTTGCAATGCTTTAGTCACGAGAAATAAATAGATTTCTTAGTTGGAGCTGCGAGAGAGAGATAACCGTGCACAATTACAACCACGAATTACTGATTAGGTGTGCAATATCTCCTTTTCTTTTACCTTTGTTTTTTTCACTTCATCTTCTGCTTGTGAAAATCTAACGGTACCATGTCCGGAAAAAATTATTAGGTAAAAAAAAGTAATATTTGAAGATTTTATCTAGCTCGAAAAAATTTCACTTAACTAATTTAATAAATTTAGGCCCAATTTTAACGTTAGGCCTAAATCTATTTTTGACATAAGCTTGGGCCCTTTAATTCAAGGTCAATTTGAATGCAACAAGTGATTTTACACAAGAGTAGTTTATTAGATAGGACAATTGTGACATCAATTGAATTCAATTTTAGTTAACTTGCAATTTTGCCCATTGAATTATAAATTTTACCATTTTAGCCCTTTAGGCCCAATTCAAAGCACCCATGGTTTTGACTCGTTATTTTTCATGATAATCATTCAATTAGGTC